>BQMB01000927.1:0-240093 GCA_027943415.1 Closterium sp. NIES-67 | reverse complement strand
AGCAGCAATGCAGCGTGCAGTTTCAGTGGCTATTGGGTGGAGCAGGGGAGAGTGAAGACGGCGACGAAAGAACTGCAGGCGAGGCAGAGAGTTAAGACACTTGTGGAATAGGGCAGGAATGGAGGGGATGAGAAGATTACTTGTAGCAGGGAAGCCGGAACTGAAGACTGGTATTTGTTTGCGCATTGATAACAGACTGGCCTGTTAAGTTAGTGATCTGTGAACATGGACATGGAAGAGGCAACGGGCAACGTGGGCAACATGGGGCAGCAGGCGCCGGGCAGTTCAGGAGCTCGCATGAAGTGGGCTTGAAGCAACGGACGTTTATTCTTTGCTCGGGGAAACCAAAAGTGGGAGTGTCAGGAGGAATACACACATAGAAAGAATAGCTGACATGATATCCCAACGGAAAAGCGTTCGACGGGCTGTGACAAGCCGCCGAAGCGTGTCGCACGCCATCGCGCTGATCTGGGCAAAGAAAACTGAAACCCATATGGGCCCGCATGGAATGTGCGATGGAGAAACCCTGAACTCGCGGCGCGGACGGGTTTTCGAGTTTAGGGTTGATGTTTTGCCGAGTAGCATGCCATCCAAATGGATCTTAGATATTTTTGCCGGCATGCAGCCGCTTGGCAGCCACTTATCTGTTGAGACATATGACCCAGAGTGTGCGTGAGTATGGCGCAAGGACCCCATCTCTGATCGGAAGCCTCGCTTGGGTCTTGCTCAGCAGAGGGTTCAGCAGAGGGTTCAGCAGAGGGTTCAGCAAAAACTTACAGCCTCAATGAAGCTGATCCAGATGGGAAAGCGCAGGCGGTGCACGAAGGATTCAGGCATGAATTGGAAGCCCGGGCGCAAGCCGGTGGTGTCCTCAGGCATGTAGTCGGCAGAGAAGTCGTCGCTGATCCACACCGACCGCCCTGGCGTCACCAGAGTAATGTGGCTGTACGGCATGCCCTCATCAGTCCCCCTGGAAGAAAAGGGGTTGTCACCAGAGAGGGAGGGAGGGAGGGAGGGAGGGAGGGAGGGAGGGAGGGATGGAGGGATGAGGGAGGGAGGGAGGGCGGGCGGGAGGGAGGGAGGGAGGGCGGGAGGGAGGGAGGGAGGGAGGGAGGGAGGGAGGGAGGGAGGGAGGGAGGGAGGGAGGGAGGGAGGGAGGGAGGGAGGGAGGGAGGGAGGGAGGGATGAGGGAGGGAGGGAGGGAGGGAGGGAGGGAGGGAGGGAGGAGGGAGGGAGGAGGGAGGGAGGGAGGGAGGGAGGGAGGAGGGGGAGGGAGGGAGGGAGGGAGGGAGGGAGGGAGGGAGGGAGGGAGGGCGGGAGGGAGGGAGGGAGGGAGGGCGGGAGGGAGGGAGGGAGGAGGGGAGGGAGGGAGGGAGGGAGGGAGGGAGGGAGGCAGGGAGGGCGGGAGGGAGTGAGGGAGGGAGGGAGGGAGGGATGAGGGAGGGAGGGAGGGAGGGAGGGAGGGAGGGAGGGAGGGAGGGAGGGAGGGCGGGAGGGAGGGAGGGAGGGAGGGAGGGAGGGAGGGAGGGAGGGAGGGAGGAGGGAGGGAGGGAGGGCGGGAGGGAGGGAGGGAGGGAGGGAGGGAGGGAGGGATGAGGGAGGGAGGGAGGGAGGGAGGGAGGGAGGGAGGGAGGCAGGGAGGGAGGCAGGGAGGGAGGCAGGGAGGGAGACCAGCGATCGAGTCCCAATCAACCATGAGACGTGGCGCAAGTGACAGATGTATTGCAGCATGACTGCCGTGATACTTACCGCTCTCACACTTGCCTACATGAGCGGAAGCAGCAGCAGGTGAGAGACGGAGGGTCAAAATGAAGAGATGAGCAAGGTCGGACAGGTGGGAATTGGATTAGGGAGTCATGCTTTGAAACGGCACAAGCAGGGCAGCAGGGCGAGCCACGTCCAGAGTTTACCAGGTGGAGTAGTTGGCACCGGCAGGCAGGCCAACTGCGCCGATCGTGAGGTGGCTACGCCCGTCATACGTGCCCCTTGTGCCCCCCGTGGTGTTTGCCGGGGAGGGCTCGTCCAGGCACACGGCGAAGGAGCGAGATTCGGCGGTGGTGAGCTGGTTGAGAAAGGGGCTGCCGTAACCCAGCCCCAGCACGCCCCCTGCCGTCCACGATGCGTACTGCGCGCCCTGCAGGCCCCAGTACCCTCCCTGGTTCATGCCACACCTGGTGGTGCAACAGTCAGGAGGGAGGGAGAAGGTGAGGGGGGGAGAACAGGAGATGAAAGGGGAGTGCAAGAGAGGGAGGAAATGAGAGAGGCCAGAGAGAGAGAGAGGGAGGGAGAGAGAGAGAGCCCATAGTATAGAAGGCCGGCTCGCCACTAATGAGCTCATAATTAAGTTTCACCTTCAATTTCTTCTCCAGTTCGGTGGCGGCGCTTGCGACGCGGCCTTTGTCCACACAAGGTGGGGAGGGGAGGGGAGTGACGGCATTATCAAGTACACGGGAAGAATGTACACACTCCTAAGACACGGAGAGCCTAGCCTAGCAAAAACCTATGGCAACGGCGCCCCAGGAGGTGCATGAGCGCTGAGAGCGGCTCCAACCTGCCGCCGACCGCCCACCTACCCCAGCCCAGCCACCGCCCACTGCACCACCGCCCCCTCACGACACTCCAGCATGCAGAGCACCGAAGCGAGGGGGGCAAAAATCGTTGGGCGCATGTTCACCACCAACGCCCGTTTCAATTCATCGACAGCACTGGTAGCAGAATCCAGCTCCCTCGCCTCTCCTCCTGGCGGCAGGCCATAGGCCAGCCGCCATAGGAGCAGCGACGCTACCTCCATAGCGCGGCGTTGGACAACGCTCACGAACGGGGAGCAGCCCTCACGCACGGGGAGCAGCCCTCACGAACGGGGAGCAGCCCTCCCGAACGGGGAGCAGCCCTCACGAACGGGTGCAGCCCTCTTGAACGGGGAGCAACCACCCTCCTGGGGCACCTCACGGCACTGATAAATGCAGCGCAAGGACCCTGTAGGCACCTGTATAGAAGCTTTACCACCAGTCAGGGGGTGTGTGAAGGGGAGGGGAGAAGGGAAAACTGAAAATTTGTGGAAGCGCACCCAAAGGTGATGGTTCGGTTGACCTCGGTGCCATCGGGTGCAGTGAGGTGCACAGTATCCTCCACCACATGCCCCACAGATAAAATAGGGTCATTGTTGTCCACGTCGGCTTCGTAGTAATCGAAATCTCCAAACCCAACACCGTAAACGCAGAGCGCATCATCCCCCGGCAGCCAGTCCGTGAGGTTGAAGTAGTTGGGAGCTCCGTCCGCGTTGCAGCCGTAACTGGTGTCGCTAGCCCCCTCACTGCAGCGCTGGTCGGTGCAGGAGATGTAGTTGAGGGAGTAGGACGAAAGCGTGCTGAAGGGCCGGCTGTAGGGCGTCTGGGGGAGAGAGAGAGAGAGTGAGAGAGAGAGAGAGAGAGAGAGAGAGAGAGAGAGAGAGAGAGAGAGAGAGAGAGAGAGAGAGAGAGAGAGAGAGAAAGAGAGGGAGACATGGAAGGCAGATTTCAAGAAATGCAGTACACAAGGAATTCGGCGTGATTCTCTCTGTCCACCGTCTACGACGCATGCCACTCTCACTCGCCCACGCCATTCTCGCCGCCCCCCTTGCTCCCTCCCTTACCTGGTGTAGCACTCACCCCCACACGCATGGTCCCGCATTTGACGCAGTCGCAGGGCACCCAGGTGAAGGGCAGAAAGAGGTTGAGCGCCATGGTGAACAGCTGCCGCTGCGACCCCAGCCTCACCTGCACGTAGTAGGGGTACACGCTGGAAGGGGGGAGGGGAGGGCACGGGAAGGGCACATCGGGGGGGTTCGGATGGGAAAGGGAGAGCTGGGAATCAAGGGGAGTGAGTGGCGGTAGCATGGGCTGGTGGCCGACAGGTGGGGCATGAGCCCTTGATAAGCCATGGCGTTTGCTTGAGGTGAGTCCAAGAGGAGGGGGAAGAGCAGGGCATTTGGTGTTGGCACAAAGCACGAGATTGCAGAGCGCGATTGGAAACAAGGATGAGGATCAGCTAGAATGGATGAGATGTTACAGACGTTATTGTGGTGTGGGGGTGTGATATGACACGATGAAGCTTGTATGTATGTACGGGAGGCGAATGGTGTCGTTGGCGAATGTGCTGTAGTTGACCAGCGTGTTGCGCACGCTGCCATTGACCGTCGCCACAAGCGTGTCATCGTATACAAGCTCTGGCAGAAAGCTGGCGTCCTGGGACGAGGGAAATGAACCAACAGGCCGACACAGGGGTGGCCCAGCATGAGGAAACGCGAGGAGAGATATGGGGGTTCGTGAAGTCATCTAGAAACGGCATTATCCAACAAGAAGAGGCGAGCAGAAGCGGTATAGCAAAAGGGAAGCGGTAGAGCAGAAGAGTTTGCTGCAGCAACACCGTCCACAATAGATGGCAGCAATAGGATGGTGCGTGTGCTGTGCTGGCAGTACTGAATGGATGACCGCATGGTGCCACCCACAGTAGTGCAGTGTGGGCTGGCCACTCACTCTAGAGATCTGCCGGCGCTCGCCGTCCTTCTTAAAGCCGCCCCCAATGCCCTGCACAGAGCACACATTGTTGGGGGGACACGTGGGGGGAGACGTGCGGGGAGACGTTGGGGGAGACGTGGGGGGAGACGTGGGGGGAGACGTGGGGGGAGACGTGGGGGGAGACGTGGGGGGAGGGACGAGGCCAAGGAGGGAACGGGAGTCGGGTGGAAGGGGAGGAGAGGGGTGGGTGGGGCACGAAGCGAAAGAGATAGAGGATTGGGGGAGACGACGGGGGCGTTCCCACTTCTTGACTTGGGTATCCCTCAACGGGGAGGACATACCCATGCCCCAGGTCCTATCAAAATGAGTAGCAAATGAGGTCCCAAGCAAGACGGAGCAAAATTTTCCTCACTGAAATTAGTCCGATTCAACAGCAGGTAATTGGTGGTGCCTACTAGGCCATCCTTGTGCAGGGCCGCAGGGCGTATCAACCGTTCAGTCTCTCCGCAGTGCAGCGACAGCAACTCCACCCCTCGCGGTGTCTAGTTTTGAGGCGCCTCAAAACGAAACTTGTCCCTGACTCACTTGTGATTCTTGTAGAATCCGCCGGTGCACCTCCTCCCTGCTGGGGGCGTCTTCCGCGCGCTGCAGGGGGAGGAAGCGCGCGCCTGCCTCAGCAGAGCGCCGCACCCACTCCGCAATCGCCGACTCCGCGCCATCCTGATCACTTCCCGATCCCGCCGCTGCGGCGGCTTCCCCGACGACGCGGCGAGGCGGTACTACTTCCGTCTGCCAATTGACGGGCCAGCGTGAGAGAGGCACGGTCCGGTCGGGAAGCAGAGAGGGAGTTAGACTAGTCATTGGAGAAGAGCGCGAGACTCCGGGAAATTCCGAAAAGGCGAATCAGACACTCATCCTCCTGCCTGGCAGGCCGTAAATGGGCCGGCGGCAGCAGACTTGACAAGTTTCGACCATGGATGCATGGATGGATGGATGGATGGATGGATGGATGGATGGATGGATGGATGGATGGATGGATGGATGGATGGATGGATGGATGGATGGATGGATGGATGGATGGATGGATGGATGGGGCTTGAGCCTGCCTCTCATGGAACGATGCGATCGATAAGGAAAAGCCCGTCTTGTTCGGACCCCCTTCCTATAGATTCATTTTCGAACCCTTGGAATATTTCTGGACGTGGTTCCTCGTGCTGCAGCGCGGCGAACGCGTCGGCGCCTCGGCGTCCAGCACAACTAGAATCATCATCGGATCGATCGACTGCCGCGGCGTACCTCGGGTGACTGGGACGCAGCGACATGATCCGCGACTTGGGAATGATGTCGGACGTCCGCGACGCTAATGGCCGGAGCGCGTGAGTGGGTCCGCACGACGGCGAGGGAGAGAATCAGCAGGAGCGCGAGCAGACGCGGCGAGGCGGCGGCACGGCACGGGAAAGCCGCGGCGGCGGCGGCAGGGGAGGCTGGCGACAATGACCGGCGGGACGAGAGAGGCGCCGGAGGACAAGTCGCCGGCCTCGTTCTAGAGGCCGCGCGGGCGCAGGAAGGGGACGCAGCCGCCATTCTATTCTGGAACCAGCAGTACTAGTCGTGGTAGCCACGGGGAACGGGCTCGTGCTCTGCGCGATCTGAGTGGTCACGATGGTACCCCGCGGACTGCCACTGCCACTGCCACTGCCACTGCCACTGCCACTGCCACTGCCACTGCCACTGCTACTATTAGGAGTGTGCTGCTGCTACGGAATGTGGTGGGCGACGAGATACAGGCTCCACTAGTAGTTTTTTTTTTTGGGGGGGCCTTTAAGGAGATCCCAGGAGGAAACCAGGCCCCCTTTCCCACGCCGATCCACCTAAGCTCCGCTAGTAGTGCTAAGGAGCAGAGCGCCACTCCGCGTTCTACCACGCCAGCGGCGGCGGCCTCTCAAAAGGCAGCAGGTCATTCATTCCCGTGGTCTCGCAGCTCCGCGCCAGGAAGCCTGTCGGCCTACGGTACTAGGGAAGGTACTGTGCAGATGTCTGAATCGGAATTCTACTGACTCTGGCTCGGAGCCAGGTGTCGAAGCACGGTTCATCCCAACGCAGAGGTGGTTGGGTGGCTGGCTGCTCCCGCCCGCGCCTGCCCGGCCGTCTCGCGCAAAGCCCTCCTCCCCGACTCCTGACTCCAGAGTCTAGTCCAAGCCTCGCTCGAACCTTGCTTGGCTGAACGAGCAACGCGACGGGCACCATGGCTCGAATTGACCACGATGACGACTCGTCAGGGGGAGGAGGTACCGGGGGGGGGGAGAGAGGGGGAAGAGGGGGAGGGATCATTGCGCGAGACTGCACCATGGTCCAAACCGAACTCCCGAACCTAACGCAAGCGTCTGCTGTACGTGTCCCTAAACCCCGGCAGGGTGGACCTTGTGCAGGCAGCCAGCCACATGCACGCATCGCACCGATTCAGCGAGCTACAGTGCGGATGAGAGATGATCATGCGAGTGCGTGTCGGGCCTGTCAACATGTGCAGTACAGAAGTCATGCTGCTGTTGTAGCGATGGCGCGGCGAGACTGCAAGACGTTATTTTTGTGTTCTGGAAAAAATGGCACCCAAGCTTTCAACCCAAGCCTCTCGCCCTAAACTTTTCACCCATGCATGCAACCAGCCCTACTTCGTTAGAGGGCTTTGTGGCGATGTTGCACAGATGCAGGGTACGGCTGGCAGGGATAACAGGAGATACTAAAATCTGCAATACGAGAAGTACATCAATACAAGGGGCTCGAACTTGGGAGTTGACAACAACGCCCACAGCCAAGGCTACAGCAATGAGAACTGCCATTCTGTTCTACTCTTTTATGTCCAGTGTGCAATCACGCCTATTCCACCCATTGATGGAGTCAAGGACGGAACTCATGAATGCCGACTCCACGTTATAACAGAAGTCATGTGATCGTAAATGCCGGAAAAGCTTTACATCCAGGGAGTGTGTCAAGTGGTGTAGAGAACTATCCAGGTGATAGTGTAACCTACAAAGAGGACAAGACCACAAACAATGTCTATGTTGACCGCAAGCCGATAGTTCCCTTCCTTGGCTCTGTCAGGGTTGGCTTGCCTCACATGGTAGCCAAACAGCCGAAATCTCTGCAGTGTGGGGGGGGGGTGAAGAAGATACCGACACCAATAGTTGGGGAGAGGTGGTTCGGTGTGATAGGAACAAGGGGAACCCTTACGTCACAGCTTCAGGGAAACACTACAGGGGCACAGAAGGGAGGGACCCAGGCTGCAAGGTGATTCCAACAAGACGTAGCAGCAGATCCAGCAGTACATACCAGCAAGCCCGGGACGTTCTTCTTCTGCTTCTCCTCAGCCGCAGCAGCCCTCCTCTCGGCAGCAGCATCAGCAACGGCATCCACCTCCGTGCTCTCAGTTTGCTCCACACCTTCTTCCGCCTCCATCAGCTTCTCGCTTGCTGCCTTGTCACTAACGCTGAACGCCCTGGTCATTGCGGGCGGCAGGTTCTCGAGAACGGTCTCCTGGACGTTCTTCTCGATGCGCTCGGCGATGGCGAAGACAATGAGGGCCTCCATGGTGCAGAACCAGATGACCACGTAGGAGACGATCATCAGATAGCCGAAGTTGGTGATGGCGGATGTGCGTGGGAGCTGAGGGTAGAGAGGGTGGGGGGGAGGGACAGGAGGATGAGTGTGTGCAGCAGGTGCGAGGAGCGTAGCAAAAAGGACAGAGAAGAAGGCGATGGAGGGACGGTGAAGGGCAGCATTCGATGACGTGATGGGCCACACGACACGAGAAGGATGCATGGGCTCACACAGAGCACGGCAGGCGGGTTCTGTCTAGTCTTGGGCGTGGCAATGAGCGAAGGGCCAAGGGGCCTGACCTGGCTGTCGATGACGAACTGGATGGCCGGCATGTGTATAAGAGGGGCTACGAGGTGTTGTTGGTGTGACAAGCGGCCTGACCTGGCTGTCGATGACGAACTGGATGGCCGGCATGTGTATAAGAGGGGCTACGAGGTGTTGTTGGTGTGACAAGCGGCTTGACCTGGCTGTCGATGACGAACTGGATGGCCGGCATGTGTATAAGAGGGGCTACGAGGTGTTGTTGGTGTGACAAGCGGCCTGACCTGGCTGTCGATGACGAACTGGATGGCGGTGAGCGCGAGGAAGAGCGTGAGGCAGGCACCGGAGCGAATCTCAAGATCCTCCGGCTTGGCAACGAAAGACGTGAAGGTGAGGTACACACTGAGGATCACCGGCATGAGGATCTGAAAAGAGGAGAGGGAGGGAGGGAGCGGGGGGTGGGAGGGCAGCATGCAGACAGGGAAATGAAGAACCTGACCTGACAGGGTGAAGCGGTGCGACAGCGATCAGCACTTGGGGATGGGGCGGCCAGAAGCATGGCAGGCGTAATAGCAGGGGGTAAAGTGATGAGATTATGAGAATTCTCAACAGGCTGAATCGAGAGTCAAGATGACCGAGGAGTGGGTGGAAATGGCAGCAAGCACGACCAAAGAACCGAGCCAGCAGCGAAGTTAGGATCCACATAATGGATGACGGGCAAGAGATCACCCAACCAACCCAGACAGGCTCAGGGGCGAAGGGAGGGAGACGGAAGATGCATAAAGTAAACAAATGAAGGTACATTTCTGGGAGAAGTGCTGCTGATGAGTGAAATGGCAAGAGAGGTACCGACCGAAATGACGTAGACAGCGCTGGTGCGCTGGATCTGGATGGTGAAGATGCACGTGGTGCTCTGGTTGCTCGCACTGCCATCTCCTCCACTGCCCGAGCTGGCAGGGATGGCGTTCCACGGGTCCTCTGAGAGGAGGGCGTTGGGGGGGATGGGGAATGGATAAGCAGGCAGAGGGCAGATGTGAGCAATGGGGCATGTTTGAGGAGAAGAAGAGGTTTGAGAAGCGGGAGAGATGAGGGGTGTGTGAGAAAGGAGGGGTGTGAGCAAAGGGAGGGGTGTGAGCAGTGAAGCGCGGAGTGGTCTCGAGAATGCTCTGACTGACAGGAAGGAGGTTTCGGAGTGCTGTTGACGCTGAAATTATGCATGCATGCAGGGCAGAGTGTGTGTTTGGGAGGGGGTGAAGGAGCTCAACATCGGCTTCAATGTGGTCAGCTTCTTCCAACACACACCCACCCGTACACACAGGCCCACCCACCCAACCACCCACCCACCCAGGCACCCACCCAACCACCCAACCCCGGCCCCCCACCCCCTCGCCCCCCACAACCCCCCCCCCTTCTCCCACCTGGATGGTAGGTGGCGGAAGTGGCGACGGTGGTCTGAGCAGGATTGCAGTCGAGAGCCACACTTGTGATCTTCCACCCAGTCACCTCGTCATTCACAAACGAGCCCCCCCCTCCCCCCAGCTGCCCGCCCCCCTGCTCTGACTTGCGGCCTGAGTTGCTGCCCACCAGGTAGAAGCCACTGCCCTCCACTGACACCGTTAAACGCAGGGTCTGTGGTTTTTTTGGGGGGTGGAGAGAGAGGGGGGAGGGGAAAGATGCAGCAGGACAGGAAGGGGAGGAGGAGAAAGGTTGGGAGAAAGGAGGGGCGGCGCTGGCCGTGCGCACATGTTGCAAGGAGACGTACAAGGAGAGGCAAGGTAGTGGCAGGCAGGCAGGTCATGAGGAGAGCATTGGGGAATGTACATCTGACGGTGGGGTATTCCAAAGGGACCAGGAGGTGCAACCAGAAGAGTAGGTAGCGCCTAGAGCTACGCAGGAGCAGTTGAAGGACATGGCGGGGCAAGGACATGGCGGGGCAAGGACGCGGCGCTTACCTGGGAGTCAAAGGGGAAGTTCTGGAAGGTGAAGGGGGAGGAGAAGGTGCCTGCAGAGGGAAGGAGAGAGACATAGATGATGATGGTGGCAGGGAGGGAGAGAGAGAGGGAGAAGGAAGAGACAGAAGTAGAGCACGGTTGGGAAGCAGACAGAAAGGACGACGAGCACGTGTGGAAGAAGGCAGAGGAAAGAAGCGCCTGGAGCACGCGAGCGAGAACATAAATATGTCCGTACCCTCGAGAATGGCCTCTCTGTCCACGGCACTGGCATCATTGCTGTAATCCCCGAAGAAGAATATGCTCTCTGCCAGCACCGGCAGGCGGGCGGGGGGGGGGGCAAGGGCAGGGAAGAGAAAAAAAGGGTTATGGAAGAGGTGAAGTGGGCGTGAGAGGCATCAGCGACCCACGTGTGAGAGGCATCAGTGCGCGGGGGCCCGTGCCATGCTGGGCTGCTGAGGAGCCTACCTGTGTATGGGGTCAAGGCACCACCCTCCACACAAGGCAAATGAGGTGATGCAAGCAGCATTCCCCCAGCATGGCCCAAGCTCACCAGTTTGGTATCTGTCTTGCGGGTAGAGGATGACGTTGGGGATGGTGAGCGAGGGGATCCAGATGGAGTCGCAGCACGTGATGCCGGCAGGCGTGCATGGCTTGCTGCAGCCGTCCATCTGCGGCAGATTGTTCTGCACCCCGGGGGTGGACGGGAGTGGGATGAAGCGAACAGGCCAGAAAGCAGAGAGGAAGAAAAACAGGCATGGATGAGTGTATTATGTTGTAAGGGAAGGCAGCAGGTGAGGATGAGGAAAGGGAATCTGGCAGCGGAAGAGAGGGAATGAGGCCATGGGCCGGTTGAAGAGGTGTTGGCTGAGCTTGACGAGTCCAGACGGATGGGCGAGGGTCACTGCTTCGCCAGCCCCATTTGCTCATGCCCATCATGCCCCGTCTCCCTTTCCTGGAACCCCCCGCCCCCCCCACTCCCCCTTCTATTTCATTTTTCCTCACGGCCCCGTCTCCCTTTCCTTGCGCTTCCCACATTATTCGCATCCCCTGCGCCACCTGCTTGTTGTTCTTGAGGCAGTCGTCCTTCTGGCTGATGTTGAAGCCCGATAAGGTCACGTTCGGCTTGCATTTCTCCGTCGCCTGCCACGTCAGCGCGGGACCCATGGCCGTCAGCGCCTTGTTGATCGCCACCGTGTCGTTCACTGCACGCACGCCATGCCATGCCACGCCACGCGGCGAGATGCCAGATGGAGAAATGTGGGGCACAAGCGTGAGTGACCCAATCATAACGCGCGTATCGTCGTAGCGGGGCGGAGATGGGGGAGGTGGGGAGGGAGTAGGGATGGAGATGATTAGGGGGCAACGAGGCGGTGGCATGCCATGGCACGGCGAGGCCAGGCCAGGCCAGGCCAGGCCAGGCGAAGTGCACGAGGGGGACGGAGCACGCACCTCTGGGGTCGCGCCACGTGACGACGACGGCGAAGTAGGCGCTGAAGCTGTACTGGATCTCTGCGCGCCATGCAAGCCAATGGAGAGGAAGGGGGGGCACGGAAGAGGAGACGGGACGGAAACATGAAAGTAACTCGTGGGAACAGCCGGGCCGTGTGATTGCCTGGCGGAAACGGGCCTAGGTAGCATTGGCAGCGAAACAAACGATGAGACGGGGCGACTTGGCGTACCGTCGACGGCGATGAGCTTTTTGAGCAGCACGGAGAGGTAGACGGGCGTCTTGTCGGCCGCCAGCCCCGCCGTGTACGGGTCAATGCCCTGCCCCACCAGCGGACAGTCCGTCTGCGCCGACGCCCTCCGCACTCCGCCGCGCTCGCCCCCCGGCGCCAGGAGCGCGAGAAGGAGCAGCAGCAGCGAAATCGACGTTCGTGGAGAAGACATCTGCGGAGACCAACTATGGCACGGTCGCGACGCGGCGGCACGGAGGCCCGCGACGACCGGCGAATCCGTAACAATGAACTGCGAACGGCCGAGAATCCGACTGTATCTCGGAATAGGAGAACGTGGAAGGGGGCCGGGCGAGGTTACCGAGCGATACGATTGCTCCTCGAACGCGGCTTGGCTTGTTGGCTGTGCAGGGACGCCAGGAATGTATCGCTGCAGGAACGTCGAGAACAACGAGCGGCAGGGAGTGGATTGTGTCGGTGCGAAAGATGCATTGCGAGGGGCGCTGACTTGTGACAACGAAAGGGTTGGGGGGGGGGCGGGGGGGTTGGGGTGAGGGAAGGGGGAAAGGAAAGGGGGGAAGCGACACCAGGGGAATCGTGAAGGTGATGGCTTCGGTTTGGCTCAAATCGGGATGTGGTTTGAGGCCAGGTGTGTCAGGCTGGTGCTTGGTCCCCCATACAACTTTCGTTCCCAGACAAACAGTTTCGCGGCAATTCAGCTCAACGGTCCGAATGGTCGGCTAAGAACTTTCCAAGATGAACAGAATCGGTGAAATATATTTGAAAAGGGAGAAAACCACGCATCTGGATTATTAGATGATATTTCTAGTCTAATTTTCCAAACCTGGAAATTCAGGAATTTTTTAACCCTGAACTACCAGCTCCGCTAAACAAAACATCTAAAGCCGGCGCACAACTGTGCAGCAGCACGACCTGTCTCACATCCCAAACGTCGTCCAAGTCCCACTAGGGTGATCAGGCTCGGTAGCCGCCAAGCCACAAATCCAAACCAAAACACAGCACGGGATGCTTCCCAGGCTCTACTCAAACCTCGCAACCGTATGTCAGCGCCGCCAAACCATTTCCCCAAACCATCCCAGCCAAGAAGCAAGGTTGAAGCATCTGTGCGTTACTTCCGCCTTTCCCCCATCCTCCCCCCCCTGCGAATGCCCTTCCCATTCCCATCCCGTCCCCCGCACGCGCCACGGCCTTCCATCTCTGCCCTTCTCTGCACTTTACCCATCCATGGATCTCCTTCCCCCTCCACCCAGCTCACACGTCCCAACTTCAAACCGTCATTCGGCAGCACTCCCCCCAAACATCCCTCACCGCCCCTGTGACCAAAAGTGACGCAAGGGAGTAAAATCCCGCGCATTGCACCCGAGTTTTCGAGTCTCAAAGAGTCGTACGCCAGACTGACGCCATGGCGGCGCTTACTACCGCTGGCTGGAGGGAATCGTCCACCGTGCTGCTCCTCGCCATCATGCTCCTTCCATGGACCGCGTATCGCGGCGACAATCACGGAGGCTTTCAGCTCGTCGCGGCGCAGACGGACTGCCCGCTGATCGGGCAGGGCATCGACCCGTACACGGCGGGGGTTGCGGACGAGAAGCCGAAAGTGTTTCTTTCGGTCCAGCTCAAGAAACTCATCAGCGTCGACGGTGAGACGCAGACGCTCGACACCGTTGCACGCACGCACGCGCGCACGCACGCATTCGCACATACAGACGGCGCACGTTTGGGCGCGCGTACGTACCTACGCACCGCTAATCTTTTCCCGACCTCCATTTTCTTCTCCCTCTCCCTGCAGCCGTCAAGTACAGCTACCTGGCGTATTTCCAAGTCATCACCACCTGGAGAGACCCACGAGGTGCGCGTTCCGCGCTCCTACTACTCCCACTACTACCGGCCTCGCTCTCCGCGCGTCCCATCTTCCGCATGTGGTGCCATGCCGGGACGTTTGTCGTCCATACGGGAATTAGTAATGCCCATTGCTGCGCGTTGATATTCGCCGGGTGTGGCGTTGGGGATTCCCTGGCGGCGGGGCCCAAGAGGAGAGTTTTCTCGTTGTCTTGCGTATGCTGTTGTGACTCGGTGCGCGGTTGCAGCTCATTGCGTCGTTCTCGTCGCCAAGCTACGTGCTTACTATGGTGATGGTGATGGTGATGGTGATGGGGATGGTGATGGTGATGGCGATGGCGATGGTGATGGGGATGGTGATGGTGATGGTGATGGTGATGGTGATGGGGATGGTGATGGCGATGGCGATGGTGATGGTGATGGCGATGGTGGTGGTGATGGTGATGGTGATGGTGATGGTGATGGCGAGCATGAGGGTGATGAAGCGATGGTTTGGTTGTCGGCTTGCAGCCTTTCGTGTTGCATGCTCCCCTCGCATGCGTGTGTGTGTGATTCATTATCCTCCATACTGTTTTGTCATTCTGCACTGTGCCTGTGCCTGTGCCTGTGCCTGTGCCTGTGCGTGCTGCCAGTGAACGACACGGTGGCGATCAACAACGCCATCAACGCGTTTGGTCCGAGCCTCACGGAGCTCGCGACAGAGAAATGCAAGCCCAACGTGACCTTATCAGGGTTCAACATCAGCCAGAACGACGACTGCCTGAAGAACCGCAAGCAGAACAACCTGCCGCAGATGGACGGGTGCAGCAAGAAGTGCACCCCATCGGGCACCATGTGCTGCGACTCCATCTGGATCCCCTCGCTCACCATCGACAACGTGCTCTTCTACCCGCAGGACCGCTTCCAAACAGGTCTGTTGACTCAGCATGCTGGTGAGGTGACACATGCTGCGTACTTTTGCATCTTCCTACCATTACGCTGGTCGGCCTCAACTTAGAGTCCAGTCTCTTCCGGATCCTCGGCAACCCCTGTTCCCCCCACTTCGTTTTCTCTTGAACATAGTTTTTCACTCACTCTCTTCTTCCTCTCCGCCCCCCTCCCCCCTCCGTTCTCCCCACACGCCTCCCTCCTTCCCCCATCCCACACCCTAAATCCGTCCCTGCCGTGCCTCCCTGCGCCTCCCCCCTGCGTGCGCCCCACAGAGAGCATCTACTTCTTTGGGCAGTACAGCAACGAGTTCAGCTCTGTCGACAGAGAGGTCGTCGTGGGAGGTGTGCCTCTGATCTCCTCCCTCGTCCTTCCACCTCTCCTCCCACCCACCAGTCGTCCCACTCACCTCTCCTCCCACCCCTCTTCCCACTCACCCCTCCACCCTCCGATCCTCCTCACCTTTGTCCTTTCTCCCTTCCTTACTGGTATTGAATAGCGTGCTCTCTTTCTTCCTCGCCCGTGCACTCCACACTGCTGCTATCTTCAGCGGCTGTATTTGTGCAGCCCATGTCTCTCCGTTAAGCTCACACGTTCTTTGCTTGTGTGTCTGTTCGTGTTGTGTTGGGCGGGGGGGAAAGGGGGTGATGTGTGTGTGTGTGTGTGTGTGTGTGTGTGTGCGTGCGTGCGTGTGTGTGTGAGTGAGTGTGTGTGTGTGTGTGTGTGTGTGTGTGTGTGTGCGTGCGTGCATGTGTGCATGTGCATTCGTCCGTGCCTGCGTGCATTTGCTTATGTGACAGGCGAGTTCTCCTCACCTCTCAACTTTAAAAGGTTTCCTATTGACACTCAGGTGAAGCTCTAACACATTCTCATTGGACATCGTTTATGTCCCTCTCACACACACACACACATACACAATCACACACTTCTCCATCCCTCCCTCCCGCACTCCCACTCCCGGCAGACGCTGCGGCTGAGCATTCAGGTGGAGAGCGGGGAGTTTTATCTGGTGCAGAGCAACTCAGGGCGCGAGTCAGAGCAGGGGGGGGGGCAGCTGGGGGGGGGGGGAGGCACGTATGTGAATGACGAGGTGACCGGGTGGAAGATCAACAGCGTCGCGCTCAACTGCACGCCTGCTGCCACCACCGTCGCCACCACCGCCACCTACGCGCCCGGTAACCACCTACACGCCTGGTAGCCACCTATGCGCCTGGTAACCACCCACGGGCCTGGGAACCACCCACGGGCCAGGTGACCACCCACGCGCCCGGTATGCACTTGGTAACCACCGACCTGCCTGGTAACCACCTATGCGCCTGGTAACCACTTTCTCGCCTGATAACCACCCACCTGCCTTTTATCCACGTACGCCCGCTGTAACCACCGACGCGCCTGGTGAGCACCAACGCGCATGGTAACCACCCATTCCCCTGGTAACCTCCCACGTGCATGACAACCACCTACACGCCTGGTAACCACCCACGCGCTTGGTAACCACCCACGCGCCTGGTAACCACCCACGCGGCTGGTAACCACCCACGTGGCTGGTAGCCACCAATGCACTGCCTTGTAACCAACACGCCCGGTAACCTCCTACAAGGCTAGGAACCAACCACCTATGCTCCTGGTAACCATCTATGCTCCTGGTAACCACCTATGCTCCTGGTAACTGCCTACGCTCTCGGTAACCACCTACACTCTTGGTAACCGCCTATGCTCCCAGTAACCACCTACACCTCACCTCTCGGTAACCACTCAAGCTCCTGGTAACCACCGCTGGCATGTAGTAATGTGCCCAGGAACTCTTGGTAGGTCGTTTTGCCAACCGGAATGACAAAGTGTACGGTGTGTGCCGCTCGCATTGTGTTGCGCAGACGACCCCTGGACCGCATTTTCCCAGAGCTCCTCCTCGTCATCCGATGCGGCCAGCACCAACCAGTCCACGTCGTGTGTCTTTACCATCCAGGTCTCCCGCACCAGCGGCGTCTTCATCATCTCGGTATGCCTCCGCGACCCTCACTCGCTATCTCCCCATCGTCGTCCACAGTTCTTCCTTTTATCCCACTCGCACGTGCCCTCACTATCCCACTTTTATCCCACTCGCTATCTCCCCATCGTCGTCCTCGTTGCCCTGTGCCTCTTCCCCTGCTCCATCCCTCCACTACTTTCTCTGCTCCCCACCTACCTCCCTCTATCTCTTCTATATCTAACTCCAGCCAAGCCTCGCCCCTTGCACTCCTGGTGTCTTCCTCCCCTGCAGATCATTGTGCCGGTGCTGCTGAGCGTGTATCTGTGCTTCTCGGTGTTCTTCGCTAAGCCCGACGACCTTGAGACTCGATCCGCCACCTTCGTCACGCTCTTTCTCGCCCTCGCAGCGGTGCAGTTCGTCATCGACAGCCAGGTGGGCTCAACGGTAGCTAGGCGCATGTCCACTCCCATGCACCCACACGTGCAGTTCGTCATCGACAGCCAGGTGGGCTTGCCTTGCTTGCTGTGCAGGTGCCCACGCCCTCTGTGTGCAGCAGTGACGCAAAAGGGGACAGCTGGTCTTCCATTGGAGCTCATTCTGAATGCCTTGGGGCTCGCATAATTCTCTGGCAAAGGGCAAGCGACACGCGGGAGACTGCCTCGCTCCTTGTGTCACATCTCATTCTGCTCAACCTCCAACCACTTTCTGGTCCATCCCCCCCGCCCACTCCTGTTCTTCTCAAACCCCCCCCCCTCTCCCCCCCGCACCCCTTTCCCCACCAGCTGCCGCGGTCGTCCGCCATAACGCAGTTTGGCTATCTGGTCATCATCTCCTACGTCTTCATTGTGCTCACCGCCGTGGAGACCCTCATCGTCTACCTCATCGCCGAACGGGTGAGCTCCGTGCTGCCTCCTGTGTGGACTCTTGCTGCTGTGCCTCTTGATGATGTCCATCCCTGCTTGGCAACTTGCAAGAAACACCAATCATGCCACCTACGTACGTACGTACGTACGTACGTACGTACGTACCTACCTACCTACCTACCTACCTACCTACCTACCTACCTACCTACCTACCTACCTACCTACCTACCTACCTACCTACCTACCTACCTACCTACCTACCTACCTACCTACCTACCTACTTACCTACCTACCTACCTACCTACCTACCCACCTACCTATCTCCCCAGTGCCCCACTAACTCCCCGAGCCACCCCCGCCCTCCTTGCCTGGACTCCACTTCCCCTCGTCTTCATTCCCCCCCCACCCCTTCCCCCGCTACCCTTTCTGCCACTGGCATGCTCTCATGCCTGGTCTTCCGCATTCTTCCCATGCGTCTGTGAGCAGCTGGAGAAGGATGTGGTTGAGGCTGTTGGGGACCTGGGCACCATGGGCATGAAGAACGCAAAGAACCCACCCTTCTCTCAGCAAGAGGCGCAAAGCTCGCAGCAGGCTGAGCAAACATGCTCCTTTGGGGCAAGCAAGAATGGCGGCACAGGGGAGGAGAGTGAGGAGCTTCGCCCTGCTGTGACAGAGGAGGAGGATGGGGGAGAGGGGGGGGACAGTGTTGGTGCAGTTGGCAGTGGAGACGGAGTGAGGTTTCAATCGGCGAGCCTAAACCCCAAGAGGACGCCACTCACGAGAGCAGAGAGTCACCACTGGGTGAGTTGGTGCCACTGCCAGAGTGCATGGTTGGTGGTTATATGCTGTTCTTTGCTTGATTGCATGGCTTTCTCATCTGCATTGTGCGTTGTTGACAAGGTGTTGGCATGCCATGCCATGAATTTTACATTTGCCTCCTCTGCCACTAGTACGATCCGCTTTTTTTATGCCTAGTAAACGTTTGCTTCCTCTATTCCTACTTCCCTCTGTATCTTGTACAGAAGCTCAGCCTCTTCGGCTACCGCTTCAAGCCCATCGACAAGGAGCACGCAAGTGACGGCAATTATCTCCTGGCTGTTAGAATTGACTTCGTGTGCTGTGTTCTATTTTTTGTTGGCTACACTCTCACTGTCATCCTTCTCTACACTCTCTAGATGCACATCAGTGAGAATGTTTCAATAAGTGCCATATGTTGTTTCGGTGGAACAGATGTCTTTTACAAAATTGCTTCTTGAGTCACGAGGGAGCGCATTAACTAAGTGATTTGTCAACAAATATAAGTGTCTATGCTAGGTACAGTATATTTGTTATAGCCTTAGTTAGGTCAGTTCTTAGAGGGTACATTCCCACCTTTGTAACCCTCAGCCTTCCTCCCTTAGTCTTTTTTCTCTCGACATTCTAACATGGCATCTAGAGCTAGGTCTCGCCCTCTACTCACGCTTCCGCCCTAGCACACCCTAGCCTCGCCCCTAGTTGCGGCCTTGTATATCGTCCCCTCCCCGCCCTCCTCTGCTCGTCGCGTAGCTCGCGTCGGCTAGCGCCATCCGCCACCAGCTAGTGCCGACCAGCGCCAGCCGCCGCTAGCCCGCACCACATAGGCGCCTTCGTTAGTCGCCGATCCCCCCCCCTTGCTCGATCGTAGCTCGTCCCTGACGCCAGCGCCAGCCAGCCCACCAGCTCGCCAGCGCCAGCTCACCTGCGTTAGCCAGCACCAGCTCGCCAGCACCAGCTCGCCAGCACCAGCTCGCCAGCATTAGCCCCTGCCAGCAGTTTGCCGCCAGCGCCAGCTAGCCAGCCCCCAGCTAGTGCCAGCTAGCTCGTGCCAGCTAGCTGCTAGCCGCCAGCGCCAGCACGCCAGCGCCAGCTTGTCAGCGCCAGCAAGCATTCACAAGCACCAGCCAGCTAGCCAGCGCCAGCTCGCCAGCTGCTAGCCGCCGGCGCCAGCTCGCCAGCTGTAAGCCGCCAGCTGCTAGCCGCCAGCTCGCCAGCTGCTAGCCGCCAGCTGCTAGCCGCCAGCGCCAGCTCGCCCGCGCCCGCCCGCCGCTTACCCGCACTAGTCAGCTGCGCCAACTGACTCCACTGCCCGCCAGCTGCCACTGCCAGCGGCGCCTCTCCGCTGCAGCCACTGCCTCTGCCACTGCTGCAGCTTGCTCTGCCGCTGCAGCCACTTGCACCACCGCCGCGGCCACTGTTGCAGCTGCTGTTGCCACTGCCGCTGCAGCCGCTTTAGCTGCCGCTGCTACCACTACCACAGCCGCCACTGCCGCTGCTGCCACTTCCCTTGCAGCCGCCACTGCAGCCGCTACTGCCGCTGCTGCCCTTGCAGCTACCACACCGCCCCCTGCAGCTGCCCCTGCCGCTGCAGCCCACACTGCCACTACAGCCGCTGCTGCCACCACTGCTGCGGCTCGCCCGTACCCACGTAGCCGCCTCCGCTAGCCAGCTCACTGCTGGCTTGCTGCCATCCTCACCTTGCTGCTAGCTAGCCGCCCTCGCTGCCACCGGCTCCTGTAGCAGTCGCCCCAGCTGTTCCTGCTTCTGCCGCCACTGTCTTTCCGGCCGCAGCTGCCAGCATGGCATGGGGAGGGGCGGGCAGTCGGTTTCGCCGCCGGGCAGGAGGCAGTTCTCCTTCAGCTCACGAGTCAGCGCGTCGACGACGAGTCTTTGGGCACCCACGTCTCTGGTGAGCTCCCGACTATACCTCGCCCGGGCGCTCTTGCTCATGACGCGACGTCTGAGCAGCAGGCTGTGCACGCTGCTGCTCGTACTGCCTACTCTATCTGGGCGTCTCGCAACGCCACTGCTCGAGTCGCCATCCTCTGGTGCCTGCCGGTTGCCGAGCACTCCCACTTTGTGGGTGCTGCGTCAGCCCGCGCCCTCTGGCTGGCAATCCTAGCTAGGTACTCCACCCCGTCGTCTGCCACTCTTGGTCGCCTCCTCCCTCTTTTCCACCCTGACCTGGCGTCGTTCACCACTGTAGCAGACTTAGTCGAGCACCTACGTTCTCTCGAGGCTCGCTGTCGTGCGGCCTGTATTGAGGCCCAGCTAGCGCTCGCCCCGCCCCCCCTCTTCGCCACTGTTTACTTCCTTGTCACCCGCCTCCCTGACCGCCTAGCCCCTGCCCGTGACGCGCTCCTTGCTCGTCACCCCTCTGAGCTCACCATTGACCTCTTCTCCACCTCCCTAACTGAGATAGAGGACCGCCTCTGCGCTATCGCCGGTTCCACTGGCACGCGGGCGGTCCCTATTTTTCAGGGCAGCGCTCCCTCCCCAGTAATAGTCCCTGCCTCCGCCTCTGTAGTTGAGACAGTAGCGGCTACCTCTGCCCCTGGCCGCTCATCTGGCGGCAAGGGCAAGGGTCGTGGGGTGTCGGCAGAAGCAGGTGGAGGGGGTGAGGGTGCGGATGGAGAGGGTGGTCAGTCGGAGTCGGGGACTGCACAGCAGCAGCAGCAGCAGCAGCCGCAGCAGTCTTGGGGGCCGGCGAGCCCTGGGGGTGGTAGTCGTGGTGGAGGCTGTGGGGGTTGGGGCCCACGGCTGTCGGTGCCCTGGGAGTCGCGTGGCTCTCCTGTGAGTCAGGGTGCTGGTAGTTCTGGTAGCGCGGTAACCTGCACGTACCAGCTGCTGACTAGCCCACAGGCGGGCCAGGTGTGTGGGCGCGTGGGGCACACCGCCGCTCGCTGCTTCCACCACCTGGACGACCTCTACCGTCATCACTTCGGCCCGCAGGTGCAGGTTCCCCCCTGGCCAGTCTTGCTTCGTCGTGGAGTTCCTATATTTGATATGGATATGATTTAGATAAACCATGCCTTATATTCTCTGTATTTTGATGCTTCTAGTGTTGCTAGTTTTTATTATCCTGCTGTTTGTAGCTAGTTTTTATTATCCTGCTGTATGTAGTCTAGGATTCCGTGCTGCGTCAGGCATAGGACCTGTTAGAGACTCTTCACCGGGCCCCGCCTCGTCGGCCCTCTCCTTTGTCTTAGACTCTGGAGCATCTTGGTGCTTCTTTCGAGACAGTACTCCTCTCACCCCGCTTCCTACGCCTGTCCGCGTCGTACTAGCCGACTCCTCCGCCACAGCTGTCTCACGTAGCACCATCACTCTCCCCTGTCCGGCTGTCCCTTCCGGCTCCCTCACAGGTCTACACATCCCCTCGTTCGCTAGGAACTTAGTGGGTGTCGGTCACCTCCAGGACCGAGGCATCACCACTACGTTCCCTGGCCGCGAGAGACACGCTGCTTGCACAGACACAGTCACCGGTCGATACTTAGCTACCTTTGAGCGTGACCCTGGATCAGGTCTCTTTACCCTGCTCACTGAGTCCCCGCTCACTGCTGCGTCTGCCGAGGTCGCCGCATCCTGCTCCTGTCGCTCACTAGCCCACCCGACCCTTCTGTGGCACAACCGCTGAGGTCACCCTGCACTCCCGCGTCTTAGGCACATGTCCCAGTACAGTCTAGTCACTGGTCTCCCTACGTCGCTCCCCACCTTGCCTCCATCGGTATCGCCACTGTGCACCTCCTGCGTCGAGAGCCGGCAGCGCGCCGCCCCTCACTCCTCCTCGTTTCCTCCTACGACAGCACCGCTACAGACACTGCACATGGACGTCTGGGGCCTTGCCCCGGTCCATGGTCTCAGTCGGGAGCGCTACTTTCTAGTCGTCGTTGACGACTTATCGCGGTTCACCACAGTTTTCCCGTTGGAGCGGAAGGCTGACGTGCTGACCGTTCTCCTCCCGTGACTTCTCACTGTTCGCACCGCCCACCGACTGTGTGTAGGTCGGTTACACTCTGACCGCGGTGGCGAATTCGCCTCTGGCTCAGAATGGGGTTGCTGAGCGACACATCGGCCTGATCATGGAGGTGGCTCGCACCTCCATGGTCCTCGCCGGTGCGCCCCATTTTCTGTGGCCGTTTGTCGTGCGCTACGCTACTCACCAGCTTAACCTGTGGCCGCGCTCCCAGCGACCACAGGTTTCGCCGACCCTCCTCTGGACCGGGTCTCCTGGTGACGTGTTTGCGTTCCATGTCTGAGGCAGCCTTGCTCATGTCCGCGATACTGTCTGCCGCAGGATCGAATAAGGTTTGCTCAATGTTGCACTATCAATCAGTACAAGGTGCTTTTATATTTCCATAATACATCAGGTAACCAGGTTTATCCTATCCAAAGGGAATAGACCCTTCTAGAAATAGAATCACCTTGCGTATAGCCACGTGAGGCTATTGGCTTTAAGGGATTACGCTAGATATAGCACGCCAGTACATTCCGAGCCTGGTCGGTGATATAATCATCATAACAGGATAAACCGAAGGATTATGGAGAAGGAGAAATAGGAAACCAAATGCGATGAGATAAAAACCAAATGAATCAGGATAAAAAGAGGAATGAAATAGAAACGAAATATGGAAAGGGGAAGTTGGTGTAACAGTGTCGTACTCTCACACTTCCCCCCCTTAAAGCTGGGTGGTAGAAGTAACACCGTGCTTGACAAGGTAGTCGCAAAGAGGACGACGTGCACTACCCATGTCGAATTCAGAGACGCAGCCTCAGAAGGATGAGAACCTTTCCAGCAAAGAAGAATCCCCAGAGTGTCGTGCCGACGAGGGCGGGCGGCGGCAGTGGTTGGCGTTTGGTGTAGAGTGTGTTTGGTCTTGATACGGCTGAAGATGCTGGTATGGAAGGCGTTATGGATCTTTCAAGTGGCTGGTTGACGGAAGCGGAAGTTGTCTGAAGTGCGCTTTGCTTCAACGATGATAGACCCACAGAAGCAAGGTTGAAGCTTGGATGGAGGATGGCTGATGTGAAGATTACGGTCCAAAAAACGGTAGTGATGAGTGGCCAATTGCTTCTGCTGCTGCTGGATGTCCAAGAGGCACTTGTGTGGCCGATCTACAAGATGGTGGATGATGGTGATGAAATCGGAAGCCAGTTGGACTGTAGCAAGAACTGTATGTTCTTAGAGCTGATGGACAATGGTGCAAAAGTTGTTCAACAATCCGATTGAGCCACGCTGTATGTCCGTCGGGTTGTAGATGGTATGAAGATGGTGCTGATCGTGGTCGAGATGTTGTAGCGGAAGAGTGGATGTACTGTCCTTTCGGTGGGTGCTCTAACTGGCACATTGTAGCATGCTTTGAGTCTCGGGTAGCACATCCTGGTGTTACTCGCACTTCTTCCAGATTTGAAGATGACAAAGTGTTGATGGTATGGCGGTCGTGTCACAGTACTGCTTATGTAGCAGCGTTGTATCCGTTACATGCAACTTCTGTCGAATGCTGGTCCATGCCTTAGTGTTGTCGCGAGTCGTACCCTCTCGGCATCGTAGTGCTGCGGAATGGAGAGCAGAATCACCAGTAGCAACCCTGTCCACCACGCGGTCTGCTGGTCAGCCTTGAGTACAAGAGCGCATGCGACGTGCTGCTCAGCGTATCCCTCGTGTTCAGAACCATGTGAGAGGTTTGTACCATAAACGCAGAGCTGGTAACTTCCAGAATCGGCGCCAAAGTAGTTTTCCTCGGTGGTTGCTCAAGCAAGGAATCTCAGCTGTGTAGATATCCCACGGTGATGGGTTAGGACATCCCGGAACGTTAGGGTTATTCCCAAATAATCCTCTCCCATTTCCAGATGGGCATTGGTGACAGCCAACCCAGTATGATGCTCTTCCAGTTTAGCACGGAGGCCATAGGTAGGCATTGGTGTCTGGGCGAACATATTGGGATAGGTCTTAAAGTGCCATCATGTGTTGTCTCATTCCGTTACTGTCCTTGAAGTAGCGTTGATATCAAAGATGTCTCAGCTACTCAGCATCAGTGCTGAATTCTGCTCCATTTTGACAAATAGGGGTGTTGTTGGAGATACGCGGAGTCCATTATCCGGAGTGGCGTCGGCGCTCCATTCCACGCCTATCTGCTTCCGTGGAGTTGGTGTTGGTGATGGATTGGTTGCGACGCAGGTTTTATGACTTTAAGGAAACCCATAGGCCATGAAGACTTGTATACCAATAGATTACCGTTGTCCTCCCATCCTCATAAGAGCAAATATCTCCTGCTGTTGAGGGTATATGGCATTGCCATATTGTTTCTTTGCATAGTGGTGTCTCTTTCCCTCTAGCTGGAAATCATAGTACTGTGCCTGGCCGGGACTTTTACGATCCACTGGAATATAATCCAGCATTATCTCTATTGAGCGGAGAATCATCCATCAGGGTTTGGATATGAATGTTGTGTCGAGTCTTCTGTTGCGGCGGCGGCGGCGGTTGCGACGACGGCGACGGCGGTTGCGACGAAGGCGACGGCGGCAGCTGCTGCTGAGAGTTCTCTTAACTCGTAATGGTTGGAGGAGAATCCATCAACTCTCTCATATCAGTAGAGTTTTCCTGATGGGTGTAACAGGCGTAGCTGCCAGGAACACGTGCGCATTAGTACACATGCGTTGCTCCATTGCTACCGGTGATTGTTTCATTTGAGGGTATGAAGAGAAATTTGCTTCTCCCCTCAATGTATCAATGGGTAGCAATTCCTGGTATGCTCATCCGTGCTTCCGATGTAAGGTCGATAGGGCGCGTGATCGTGTTGTAGTAGTCCACATCTCTCTCATTTGTTGACACCTCGTGTTGCTTGGCGTTCTCCTGCATCGTCGAAGTTACGCTGGTGCTTGTAACGCTTCGGCTTCTGGTAGAATCGCCTCCAATGCATGTGCCGTAGGGTCGCTAGTGAACGAATACTTGCCGGATTAGAGGTTAATTACTCCTCAATCTGACAAGCATCGTGACATGCACGGAAACATTTCCACGCAGGTCATTAACACCTGGAATCGCGACGCATGATTGGTATGTCGCCTCGTAAGGTTGATGCTTAGACTGCTCCAATCAATCACTTCGGATGGCTGAGATTCTTGATGAAGACGAATCAGTTAGCTCCTGTTCCGAAGTAGTATCTCGCTGGCCTTGACGAGACGGGTGCACTGCGTTGTCGTTGCGTGCGAAATCTGTTCCTTCGCAGCAACTTGAACTTGGGAGCATTGCAAGAGAAAGTGTCTACTTCTCTGCAAACCCAAAGGTTGTCGATCAATTTGTATGAAGAAGTGTCTCGTGGATGGAGAACATGTCTTCACGCAGCTCCTTTTTTTGTTTTTTTGTTTTGTTTTGTTTTGTTTTTTTTTCCTGGGTGAAGATCTCGCTGTGTTGATGTCGATCCATTTTCAACGAAGATGACTTCGTAAAAATAAATAGATCGTTATCGACACTAGTCAGAAGATGCGTCGATTGTAAAGTCTCTAGTCACGAATATTAACTCCATGATGATGATTTTCCATAGTGTAATCTCCGCTGCATTCGTGCCGTTGATTCCGCACTGAGACGATCCACATTCTCCTGTCAGTTTTATGCTTGCCGCTATTACCAAGTAGGTAATTCTTTGGCAGATTTCTGACTCTGCAGATGGTTTATGCGCCGTATTCGTTACCAGATGGAGGAATTCGTATTTGGTAGTCCAGATGATGTGAACGGTGTCGAAGGCGGCTTTTGTTTTGTTCTGCGCGTCATTCTCCCTTTGAACAGAAGTAACGCGCCATCTCGTCCGTTGAAGCAGAAGTCCATCCGACGGTCCAAACTCCAAGTGATCTGAAGACATTCCTGAGTCGCGTTCAGCAGCTTTCGGTGCCTGGGTTGACTCGTTTCCCGCAGCAGTTCTCGGTCATCGATGTCAGCAGTCGAACAATCGGACGCTCCGAAGAATTTCGCGGATTGCGAGGTCGCGTTCCCAATTGCGCTGAAACTCGATCTCGCTCAGAAGGATTTCGTTTTCGCCTTGATCGATCTGAACCGTTGAATCTCCATCGGACGGATGTTGTCGGTCAAAGCTGCGCACATTTCCGCGCAACTCCAAGAGTCGTGGCGAACTGCCAACTTCTCGGAATGTCGCAGGGAGTGTTCCGCCAGAATTGACGCGTTCGCGAGGTCGAGGCCGTTAGCCCCCGCGAAAAAATCGGCTCCGTCGATGCAGTCCATCGAACGGTCGGCGAGGCATCTCACCATCGAAGGGGACCCCCGGTGCAACTTCGTGAAGTCAGTCGAAACTTAATATGAAAGAGCATTGTACTTACAAGAACAGAAGTTTCGACTCCATCCTCGGCGTGCTCCTGAAGGCCCAGCGGTTAAGCGTTGAGCTGAAACCTTGGCTCTGATTACCAAGTGTCACAGGATCGAATAATTTTGCTCAATGTTGCACTATCAATCAGTACAAGGCGCTTTTATACTTCCATAATACATCAGATCACCAGGTTTATCCTATCCAAAGGGAATAGGCCCTTCTAGAAATAGAATCACCTTGTGTATAGGCACGCGAGGCTATTGGCTTTAAGGAATTACGGCAGGACTACGCTGGATATTGCGCGCCAGTACATCCCGAGCCTGGCTGGTGATATAATTATAATAACAGGATAAACCGAAGGATTATGGAAAAGGAGGAATAGGAAACCAAATGAGATGAGATAAAGACCAAATGAATCAGGATAAAAAGAGGAATGAAATAGAAACGAAATATGGAAAGGGGAATTTGGTGTAACGGTGTCGTACTCTCACACTGTCGTGGACAAGCTCTCAGCCAGCACTCTTCCTTGTGTCTTCTTGGGGTTCCCGCTTGACGCCTCTGACTGTCTGTTCTACCACCCCTCACACCACCGTTTGTACCACTCTCGTGACGTCACCTTCGACGAGACGCTCCTCTACTACTGGTGCTTCCCCCACCGCAACGCTCCTGTGCCTCCTCCTCCTCTCTTCCTTGTCCTTGCCCCCTCTGCCGCACCCCTCCCGCCCCGCCCGGCCCAGTCTGGTGTCTCCCACGCCACTCAGTTCCCCTCGGTTCCCCCCGTGGGGTAGTCGGCTGACTCTGGGGGCCCAGCTGTTGGGGGTGCGCCTGCTGTCCCTGTGGCGCCTCCCCCAGCCTCGTTCCCCGGGGCCCCTCAGCCGCCAGCTCCCTTGCCTCAGCAGCAACAGTCATCGCCGCAGCAGACTCCACGGCCGCAGCAGCGGCAGCAGGGAGCAGTAGGCACTGGGGGTGCGAGTTCTGGGGGTGCTGACTCCAAGGGTGCTGGTTCTGTAGGTGGTGAGACCGAGGGTGCTAGTCTTGGGGGTGCTGGTGGCAGCTGGGGTGCCACTGGAGGTCCTGGAGCGGACAGGCAGCACCACCAGCAGCAGCAGGAGCCGCCGCAGTCCGCCCTTTGTCTCCTTGGTCTTGCTCCAGGTTCCCCTGTCAGCCCTCCCGTTCCCCCTCCGGTGCGTGAACCTGTTCACGGCCCGTTGTTTCCTCCTCCGGACTCCTCTCTAGCTCGTTTCCCCCCCCCGCTCCCCTCCGTCCACTGACCTGTCCCCCATCCCCCCTCGTCCCCAGTCCCCAGTTCTTCCCCACTGGGTTCGTCGCCCCTCTTGTGCTTGTCCTGTCTCTCCCCGTCCTAGTGTCTGCCCTATGCTCCTTCGTTCGCGTGCTCCTCCCGTCACAGTCCTCCCGTTGCCTCCCCCATCGTCGCTACCGTCGTCCCCCCCTCCTCGCTCCGACGCTGTTCGCACTGCTCGTCCAGTCCTCTCGCACCTGCTTGCGTCGCTTGGCACTGGCCCTAGTGCTCCTCCTGAGTCAGTCTCCGCGCTGGTCGTTGCTGTCAGTGACTTTGCTGTTAGCCACTGCCTTGGCTACGCTGCCGCACTGGTCTCTAGTACTGTCCGTCCTCCGTTCGTCGGGGGTGCACCTGCCCTTGGCAGTGACGTGCGAGAGGACAGGCTATACGAGTTGGCCTACCTTGCTGCCGCTGTTCCCCATCTCTGCTCCATGCTTGTATCCCCAGAGGGTGACCCAGACACTCTTGACATCCCTGTTCCGTGCTCTTACGCTGAGGCGGTGTCGAGGCCCTGTGTAGCCAAGTGGATACAGGCCATGGAGACTGAGATGGCATCCTACAGATCCATTGGCACCTACGTCGACGCAGTTCCCCCGCCTGGGGCAAACGTAGTTGATGGCATGTGGATCTAAAGGGTGAAGCGCGCACCTAGAGAGCCGCCGAAGTTCAAGGCGCGTTACGTGGCTAGAGGCTTCAGTCAGCGTGAGGGAGTGGACTTCTTCCAGACCTTCTCCCCGACCCCGAAGATGACTACTCTTCGGGTCCTTCTTCACATAGCCGCATAGCGTGACTACGAGCTTCACTCACTCGACTTCTCCACATCGTTCCTGCAGGGTAGTCTGTACGAGCAGATCTGCTTCCTGCGCCCTCCACCTGGGACCCAGTGGAGCCTGCGCCATCCTGTCTACGGCCTTCGTCAGGCACCCCGTCAGTGGCATGACACGCTTCGCACCACTCTTGCTGAGCTGCAGTTCTTTCCGTCCTCTGCAGACCCCTCTCTCTTTGTTTGCACAGGTCAGACACCGTTCTACATTCTAGTGTACGTAGACGATCTTATCTTTGCTACCCCCGACAGAGTCGCACATGCCTCAGTGAAGGCCGAGTTACTTAAGAGACACACCTGTGCAGACTTGGGGGAGCTAAGGCTCTGTTTGGGCTTGGAGATCTCTCATGATCGTGCTGCTCCACGATCACACTCTCCCAGTCCCATATGGTGCAGCAGATCCTCCAGAGGTTTAGTCTCCAGTTCTCCTCAGCACAGCCCACCCCCCTGCTTGTGGATCACAAGCTCTCTGCTCCTGTTGCGGCTGAGCCGGTCGAGGCTAGTGGTCCATACGTAGAGCTTGTGGGGTGCCTCATGTACCTGATGACGTGCACTCGACCAGATCTAGCATACTCTCTCAGTCTCCTGGCTTGCTTTGTCGCGACAAGCAAGCACCGACCAGTCCACTGGTCGGCTGCCAAGAGGATACTGCGGTATCTGACGAGCACATCAAGACTGGGGCTTGTGCTAGGAGGATGGGAGCGAGTGGTGCTCACGGGACACACAGACGCGTCATGGGCAGACGACTTGGAGACGCTCAGGTCGACTCAGGGCTACTGTTTTAGTCTTGGTGCTGGTGCAGTCTCGTGGAGGTCCACCAGGTTGTCATCTGTAGCTCAGTCCAGCTGTGGGGCAGAGATCTACATTGGGCCCATGGCTGCTCAGGAGCTCCGCTGGCTGACGTTATTGCTCACTGACTTAGGTGAGCAGCCTAGGTCTGCCCGGGTCCTATTTGCTGACAACGGGGGTACGATCCTCTTGTGTCAGGAGGCACGACTTGAGGGCAGAGCGAAGCACATCCAGCTGCGGTACTTCCAACTGCGAGAGTTGCAACAGCGCGGTTAGGTCTGTGTAGTACAGTTGGCCTCAGATGCCAACACCGCTGATATCTTCACCAAGGCACTTGCGTCTCGTGACCATCAGCGATTCTATACTCAGCTTGGTCTAGCCTCAGTAGAAGCACCTCTCCTTGTATCTTGAGTCATACTATACCTGCCTGTACTTGTTGTGTTATACCTGCTTGTCTTGCTACACTTGCTGACTGGCGTTGTAGCCTCTTGTCTCAGTGGTCAGACTGGTAGTACTGCCCTGAGTTTTCTTATAACACTCATCAGAGGTCGGACTAGTAGTGCTGCCCTGGTGTACTTTTCTTGTTAGAAACTGCCACTATCTTGGCTAGGGGGTGTGTCAACAAATATAGTTGTCTATGCTAGGTATAGATTATTTGTTATAGCCTTAGTTAGGTCAGTTCTTAGAGGGTACATTCCCACCTTTGTAACCCTCAGCCTTCCTCCCTTAGTCACTTTTCTAACATGATTTACCTGTCAATGTACTAACTTTAGCCTAGCTAGGGTTCAGACTAGTATAGGGTAGAACAACTGTGTTGTTCTGAGAATAGCCCTAGGATCTTTTCAGAAGGCCTTGTAACATAGTGCTTGATAGCACAGCGGAAGTCTTGAATTGAACCCTTGTACTGGTATGTGAGAACAAGTAACTGATTCTAGCAAGGGGATACAAGGTTTATATAATAATTGTTTATATGAAGAATATGAACATGTGAAGAGTCTAACTGTTTCTGCACTTCGAGGGGTACATTCCCTTTACGACTCGATAAGGGCGACTCGGGTAACCACCCGTACTATAATATCGGGACGGTTATTTGTCATTGCTATCGGTGACTTGACTCTTGCAATTATGACTGTTGGGTTGCATGGTCAACGATGTTGGAAATGATAAAAGGACTTTAGGCATTTCTGGAGTCTCGCGTGAGTATACGAAATGCGAGAAGACTACAACAGCGAGGATTGCCGATTCAACACGGCTACAGTACCCCTGACGATTCACACAGATCAACGACACCTCACATAGGTTACGAAAGGGCAACGGTCGCAGACCATTGACCGTGCAACTCAACAGTCAGAATTGCAAGAGTCAAGAGTCAGCACAACAGCAAGGACAAATAACCGTCCCGATATTACAGTACGGGTGGTTACCCGAGTCGCCTTATCGAGTCGTAAAAAGGGAATGTACCCCTCCAAGTGCACAAACAGTTAGACTCTTCATATTCTCTTGTATTAATATATAAGCCTTGTATCCCTTTGCTATGATCAATCACTTGTTCTCATATACTAGTACAAGGGTTCAACTCAAGACTTATGCTGTGCTATCAAGCACTCTATTACAAGGACTTCACATTCTGAAAAGATCCTAGGGCTATTATCAGCCCAACAAAAGGTTTGCGACCGTTGCCCATTTGTAACCTCTGCGGGGTGTCGTCAACCTGCATCAAATATCAGTGGTATTGTAGCAGGGTTTGACTCGGTGATCCTCGTTGTTGCAGTCTTCGCGTATTCGTACACCCACATGAGACTCCTGAAATATCTGAAGTTCTTTTATCATTTGCAACAAACTGTTTGATATGCCCAACTGTATTGCCCTGCCTAGTCATTGATTCTCCTCACGACATGGTAGACCCTAGCCATAGTGCTTTCACCCTTGATGCTCCGCACTACTCTCCCACCCTAGCTCAGGTAGCTCCTATCCTCCCACCCTCCCTTAGCTTGATCGCACTGCCTGCAGCCCGCCACTGCTGCTTCCTCATAGCCCGCTACTACTGCCGCTCGCAACCTACACATATACTATACGAGCCTGACCGCACTGCTGCAACTCACACAGCATGAAGAACTGCAGCTGGATGTGCTTCAGCCTGCCCTCAAGTCAAGCATCCTGACACATGAGGACCATGGCCCTGTTATCAGCAAACAGGACCGGGATAGACCTAGGCTGCTCACCTAAGTCGGTGAGCAAGAACGTCAGCCAGTGGAGTTCTTGAGCGGCAATGGCCCCAGTGTAGATCTGTGCCTCACAACTGGACTGAGCTACAGACGACGACCTAGTGAACCTCCACGAGACTGCACCAAAACGAAGACTGAAAATGTAGCCCTGTCAGGACCTGAGCGTCTCCAAGTCATCAGCCCACGACGCGTATGTGTGTCTAGTGAGTGACAGACTAGAGAGGAGCAGTAGGGTCAGTGACAAGCGACGCAAGCAAGCATTGAGAAGACTGGACGAGCAGTGCGAGCAGAGTCAGAGGGAGAAGCAGAGGATGACGGGAGCAACGACTGGGGAGGTAACGAAAGGACTGGGACTGGAAGAGCACGAGAACGAAGGACCATAGGGTGGACACTCGGATGGGGAGAGACAAGACGAGCACCAGAAGGACGACGGACCTGGTGACGAAGAAAGGAGGACTTGGGACGAGGGGGAAAGGGGGACAAGTCAGGGGACGGTGGAGAGCGTGGGAGAAAATGAGCCACAGAGGAGTCCGGGGAAGGGAGCAGCGGGCCATAAACAGGGTCAGACACACGCAGAGGGATGGACGGTCGGTCAGGGGAACCTGTAGAAAGGCCAAGGAGACGAAGGGCAGACTGCGGCTGCTGTAATTGCTGCTGTTGCTGCGGCTGCAGTGGCTCCCTGTCCTCTCCAGGACCTCCAACTGCACCTCGGCTACTACTGGCATTCCCTGAAACAGCACCTCCTGGACTAGCACCCACAGATGTACCCCCCACAGAACCAACACCCCCAGAATCTGCACCCCCACAACCCGTAACCCCAGATCCCACTAACCCCCGCTGCTGCTGCTTCGGCTACGGCTGCTAAGTCTGTTGCAGCGGCTGCGGCTGCTGCTGAGGCAAAGGGGGAGGCGGCTGGGGTGACTGTGGTACCGGGGCTGGGGGAGGCGCCGCAGGGACAGCAAGCACGCCCCCAGAAGCTGGGTCCCCAGAGTCAATAGAGCCCCCCACTGGTCCGACCGTGGGGAGCGGAGTGGCGTGAAGACACCAAACGGGGCCGGCCGGGGTGGGAGGGGTGGGACAGGCGGGGCAGGGGTGAGGAAGAAAGGAGGAGGGATAGGAGTGCTACAGTGAGTGACTTTATTAGTGGAGCTTCTCGTCGAAGGTAACGTCACGAGAGCGGTAGAAGTAGTGGTGCACCGGGTGGTAAAACAGTCAGTCAGGGGCATCAAACGGAAACCCAAAGAAGACACAAGGAAGGGTGCAGGCTGAGAGCTTGTTTGCGCCTGTGCGCGGACGTGAGCAAGGCTGCCCTAGACATGGAATGCAGAAGCATCACCAGAGAAGGGTCGGTGTCACAGGTCTAGGATTTAGCGGAAGCTTGAATGATACTAATCAAGAGTTGAATTAAGAATTGAATGTCTACAAGCAAAGAGTCAATGCTTTTTATACCTTCGAGAACTCTAGGGAAGGGTAACTAGGACCTTCTACGAGAGTTCTAGGAATGTGGAACTGTCTGTAGGAACACCACCTAGAAGCACAGTAGGGATTCCAGTGATACGGTGACGGTGACGGAACACTACACGCAATAGAAAACATGTCACGCAAGGAAAGGCCAAAACTCTCCGTAAGACATATGATATATAATATATCAGTAAGTAGGAAAGAGTGAAGGGATTTCCTGAAAATGAAAAAAAAAAACTCAAAATAACACACAATTAATAGCAAACAGCAAATGGTTGTGATAAAGGATTCGGCAAGCCTCATCCTCTCACAATCCCCCCCCTCAAAACAGGCTAGACACTGAAAGCGCCCACTTTTTCAGCAAACATTGAGGGTTTTGAGGCTCAAAGTAGTCAGAGAAAATCAAGTTAACAAAGTTGTGCTTGAACAACAGCGTCTCTGTACTATATTCCATACACTCATGAGCCTGTATGAGTGGAGGTAGAAGGTATCCCATGTTGAAGTATTGGGACATGTGACGCTCCGACTTAGGTTGCAGAGAAGCGTAGCGAATGGTGATAAGTTCATGCCTGAGTTGCGGTCAGTAGAATCCAGCCGCACTGTAGCATGCTGTAGCGATGATAACTGCTCCATGTGGTCAAGAAACCACCAAACGTTCGAGGTTGACATAGCAGTTGTGTACCAGTCCATATACCGTAGGAACACTGTAACTGCTGCGTGCCATTGCAATGAGACTTGTTGCCAAGTGATTGTAGTAGACGATGGCACCATGCCCATGGGTCGAGCATCAATCCATGGTTGTGGTCAAAGAAATATGAGGATTTCTACGCTCAACCCGTTTGAGTCCTCTTCCATTTCCAATAGGTTGTTAGTGACGACGACGGTGATTCCAGTATGTCTCATACGTGTCCAGTTTAGGACGGATTCCATCAATTGGCCTCGGTGTCTGGATGCACATAGAGGCGCAGGTCCACTGGGACATCAAGTGTCCCCTATAGTAACAGCTTTGATGACGTTGATGTCGTTATACCTATTCAACATCGATGTTGAATTTGCTCCGGTTCTGCTTATAGGGGTGCCATTAGAGTAACGTGGATTCCTCTATTCATAGTGGCCTCAGTGATCCGGATCACTCCTATCAGCTTCCGTGGAGGTGATGCTGGTGATGGTTGGTGACGCAGGTTTGATGACTCAATTGAAGTCATTGGGCCATGAGGACTCGAATATCATTATTGTCCTCCCATCCTTATAAGAGTCTCTTTCTCTAAGCTCGTAAGGGCATGTAGAATAGCCACGTTGGTTCAAGGCATAGCTGGAAATCGTAGATGTAGTGCTAGGCCAGGTCTTGAAATCATGCCGGAATAAGATCCAGTGTCATCTCCATTGTTTGGAGGAATATCTATCAGGGTTGGGTTATTATTGTAGTTGTCTGCTGCGACGTCGGCAGCGGAAGATACTCGCGGCAGCGACTGCTGCAGAGGATGCTTATAACTCGTAACGGATCGAAGAAGAATCCATCCGCTTCCTCTTTTGTGTAGAGTCTCCCTGATGGGTATAACATTTGTAACTACCAGGGAACACGAATGTCTTGATGCACAGGTGTCACTCCATTGCTGCCGGTGATTGGGTTGCTTAAGGTTATGAAGATACCTTGCTTCTCCCCTCGTTGTATCCATGGGTAGAAACCGCTTGGTATGCTCATCCGTGCTCCCGATATACGGTCGGTAGATCGCGTGATTGTCTTGTTGCAATCTGCATCTCCCGCATTTGTCAACATCATCGTGTTGCTGGGCGGTTTCCTGCGTCGTTGAAGTTACGTCGAGGCTTGTAACGCTCGGCTTTTGGTAGAATCTTCTCCAATACATGTACCACAGGGTCGTAGGTATACGAATGATTGCCGGATTCGAGGTCATGACTCCTCGGTCTGTCAACCCTCGTGCCTTTGTGTGATGGCATAAACACCTGGAATCGCAGTCACATGATTGGGATGTTGTCTCTTGAGGTTGATGTCAAACTGTTCCAACCAGTCACTGCGGATGGCTGAGATTCGTAGTGAAGATGAATCGATAAGCTCTGTCACGAAGTGGTGTCTCGCTGTCCTTGACGAGACGCAGTAACTGCGTCGTAGTTGCATGGGAAATTTGCTTCTTCGCATCAACTTGTGTTGGGAGGACTTTGCAAGAGAAAACTGCTACTTCTCTACAATCCTTTACGCGCCCAATTGTCGAAGTATATTAAATTGTCGATGAAGAACGATAATTTTATGCGAGCCGGTGTAGTCGTGGGAGATGTTAGGCTGCATTGTTGGTGTACCACCAAAATCTGCTTCTTTGGTGAAGTACGGAATTCTGCTTCGTTGGTGTTGATATGGCTTCAGACGAAGCTTCTTACCTCGTAGAAGAAATGGCGTCGATTATGCGACTGATCGATTAGTACGCAATCGTTGTATCGCCAGGCTTGAATATAGACGTCCTGACATTTTTCCGAAGCTTCGGACTGTCAAGAAGTTGTGTTACCGAAATTCCTGACGTGATGAGGAAATCCGAATTTTGAGAGCTGGAAATTTTGGAAGTCCAGTCGTCGATGTTGGTGTCGGCGTATACCAGCTTCCCATCATCAAATTCTTGTACTGAAGAAACTCGCGCTCCATCTGGTAAGCTGGTTCAATGTTGATCCGACTGTCCAAACGCCAAGCGATCTGAAAATATTATTGAGGCTTGTTCAGCTGTATCGAAAATCGGAGTGGACTCGTTTTTTGCGCCAATTTGTAGACATCGATGTCTGTTGTCGAATTATCAGACGTGCGTGAACAATCCGCTGCTATCGAGGTGCCTTTCCACACGCGCTGAAACTCTAACTCCATCAGCTCAGGTTTGTTTCATCTCGGACGATGTGAAGCGTCGAAATAGAATCGGACGGCTGTTGTAGATCGTCGCTGGCGCAACTCCAAGATTCGTGGCGAAGTTGGAAATTCTTGGAAAACGCCGCAGGGTAAGTTCCACCAGCAACCGTCGATCGCTTCGGAGGCCAGAAAAGGCTCCAGATTTTAATGTAGCTACCTCGGGGATGTCCTCTCATTGTCGAGGGTTGTTGACGTATGCCCCCCCGAAATATCGGTTCCGTCGATGTCAATGATCGAATGGTTGGAGATGCCGCTCGCCATTGATGGGGACCCTAGGTGCAAGAGCTCGGGGCTAGTCATAACTTAGTAAGAAAAATGGATTTACTCACGCGATCGAAAGTTCAACTCCATCCTCGGCTTGCTCCTAGAGGCTCGACAAGTAAGCGTTGATAGAAAACCTTGTGCTCGGATTACCAAGTGTCACAAGTCCAGGATTTAGCGGAAGCTTGAATGATACTAATCGAGAATTGAATTAAGAACTGAATATCTACAAGCAAAGAGTCAATGCTTTTATACCTACGAGAACTCTAGGGAAGAGTACCTAGGACCTTCGAAGAGAGCTCTAGAAATGAGTAGAACCGTCCATAGGAGCACCACCTAGAAGCACGGTAGGGATTCTAGAGATACGGTGACGGTGACGGAACACTCCACAACAGAAAACGTGTCACGCAAGGAAAGGTCAAAACACTCCACAACACATATGATATATAATATATCAATGTGTAGGAAAGAGTGAAGGGATTTCTAGGAAAGGAAAAACACACATAATAACACACAATAAATAGCAAACAACAAATGGTTATGATCAAGGATTCGGCAAGCCTCGTCCTCTCACAGTCAGCAAAACCTGCGGCCGCTGGGAGCGCGGCCAAATGTTAAGCTGATGAGCGGTGTAGCGCACGACGAATGGCCATAGAAAATGGGGTGCACCGGCGCGGACCATGGAGGTGCGAGCTACCTCCATGATCAGGCCGATGCGTCGCTCAGCGACCCCATTCTGCTATGGAGAGTCCGGCAGTGTGTACATCTAGTGGATGCCCTTTGCATTACAGGAGTGTCCTAGTCGGCCAGCGGCGAACTCACCACCACGGTCAGAGTGTAAGCGAACTACAGGCAAGCGGTGCTGGGTGCGCACAACAAGAAGCCAGGGGAGGAGCATGGTAGGCACGTCGGCTTTCCGCGCAGCAAGAACACCGTGGTGAAACGCGAGAAGTCGTCAACGATGACTAGGAGGTAGCGCTACCTACTAAGACCATGGACTGGGGTAGGGCCTCAGACGTCCATGTGCAATGTTTGTAGCAGCTTAGTGGGAGGAGGAAACGAGGAGGAGTGAGGGGCGGCTCGCTGTCGACCCTCAATGCAGGAGGTGCACAAGGGCACTACCGACCCAGGCAAAGCTGGGAGTGTTGCGTGATGACCAGTGACTAAACCGTGCTGGGACTTATGCCTAAGGTGCGGGAGTGCAGAGTGAACTAAGCGGTGGTGCCTCAGAAGGGTCGGGTGGGCAAGGGAGCAACAGGAGTGAGACGCAGCTACCTCAGCAGACGCAACAACTGGTGGGGACTCACTGTGCAGTGTGAAGAGACCTGACGCTGGTTAACGCCCAAAGGTGGCTAGACGTCTACCTGTGACTGTGTCCGTACAGGCTGTGTACTTCTCATGGCTGTGTACAGGATCCTAGATCCTCGATGTGACCTACACTAACAAATTTCCTGGCAAACGAAGGATGTATAGACCTGTAAGGGAGCAAAGAGGACAGCATGACAGGGGAGAGCGAGGGTGTTGCGTACGACAACTGTGGCTGGGGAGTCTGCTAGTGCGACGCGAACGAGTGCAGGTAGCGCGATGAGAAAAGTGCTGTCGTGAAAGAAGTTGTGGGACGCGCTAAAGTCTAGTGTAAAGGAGAGGGCCAACGTGGTGTGGCCTAGTGAAGGAGTGCTAAGAGAATCTACGCCTGGTGCAGCAGGAGAGTCTACGCCTGATGCAGCAGGGGATCCTAGAATACACACAGCAATGGATCCTAGGCTACAAATAACTAGATAATAAGAACCAGCAATACTAGAGTTATCAACATACAGAGAATACAGGGCATGCTCTTTCTGAATCATATCCATATCAAAGATAGGAACCCCACGACGAAGCAAGGCATGCCAGGGAGGTATCTACACCAGGGGGCCGAACTGATGGCGGTAGAGGTCGTCCAGACGGCGGTAGTAGCAAGCGGCCGTGTGGCCTGGGCGCCCACAGACCTGACCCGCTTGCGGGCCGGTCAACAGCTGGTACATGCTTGTCACGACGCCTTCAAGACCGCCAGCACCCTGGCTCACAAAAGAGCCACCCAACCCCCAGGGCACCGACTTCCCTAGGGCCCAACCTCCACGGCAGCAGCAGCTGCTGCTGCTGCGGCGTAGTCCCCGACTCCGACTGACCACCCTCTCCGTCTGCACCCGCTGCCCCTCCACCCGCCGCTGCCCAACCCCCATGACCCTTGCACCCCTTGCCCTTGCCCTTGCTGCCGGAGGAGCGACTGGGCATGTAGGAAGCGGCGACAGTCTCTATCGCGGTCTTTAGGATGGAGGCGAAGGCAGGAGAGAGAGTGACATAGGAGGGAGCGCTACCCTGAAAGATAGGGACCGCCGACGCACTAGTAGATCCAGCGACGGCACGGAAGCGGTCCTCTATCTCAGTCAGGGAGGTGGAGAAGAGGTCAAGAGTGAGCTCATAGGGTTGGCGGGCAAGGCGGGCATCGCGGGCAGGGGCAAGGCAGCCAGGGAGGTGGGTGACAATGAAGTAGATAGTGGCATAGAGGGGGGGCGGGACGAGAGCCACGTGGGTCTCAGTACAGGCCGCACGCCAACGGCCATCGAGGGAGCGCAGGTGCTCGACTAAGTCAATTTAGTGGTGAAAGAAGTCAGGCTAGGGAGGAAGAAAGGGAGGAGGCGACCAAGAGTGGCATACGACAGGGTGGATTACCTAGCAAGAATGGGCATCCAGAGGGTGCGGACCGATGCTGCACCCACAAAGTGGGAGTGCTCGTCAACCGGCAGGCACCTGAGGATGGCAACACGGATAGTGGCATCGCGGGAAGACAAGACCGACTAGGCGGTACGGAGGTAGCATGCGCAGCCTGCTGCACGGACGTCATGTCTGCAGCAGGAGTGCCTGAGGGGGGGGGGGGGGGGGGGGAAGGGTGGGGGGGGAGGGGGGAGGGGAAACAGGGAGCTCACCAGAGTCGTGGGCGTCCAGGTACTCGTCGTCCACTCGCTGGCTCGTCAGCTATAGGAGAACATTCTCCTACCAGGCGGTGAATCTGAACGCCCGACCCTCCCCATCCAGGCGTAGAACGAACACTGCAGCTCAGGGAGGAACTACTAAGACCTCTAAGGCAAGGGTCTGAAGACCAGTCAGCAAGAGTACAAGTTAAACAAGAGTAACCCAGGGTGGCACTACTAGTCCAGCCATTGGAACAAGAGCCACAAGGCCAGTCAAGATAATATAAGAAGTCGTACACAATCTGGGTCCTAGCACGTAAGGAGCAACTGGAACTAAACCAAGCTGCACACAATGCCGCTGATGATATTTAGGCGCAAGCACCTTAATAAAGATATCAACAGTGTTGGCACCGGAGGCCAAGTGTATTACGAGGGCTTGGCGACACTGCTATAGCTCGCGCACGAGGAAACACCGCAGCTGGATGTGCTTCCATCTGCCCTCCAATTGAGGCTCCTGACACAGGAGGATCATGGCCCTGTTGTCAGCGTACAGGACAGGTGCAGAGCTAGGCCACTCACTTAAGTCAATGAGCAAGAACGTCAGCCAGTGGAGCTCCTCTGCCACCATGGCACCAGCGTAGATCTCAGCCTCTCAGCTGGATTGGGCAACAGACGACGAGCTGGCGGACCTCCATGAGAGGCTAAAGTAGTAGCCCTAGGAGGACCTGAGATTCTCAGCGTCGTCCGCCCACGAAGCATCAATGTGCCCTGTGAGAAACACTGGCTTGCGTCCTCCTAGCACTAGCCCCATGCCCGATGTACTTGCTAGATAGTCCAAAACCCTCTTAGCGGCCGACCAGTGCTGGGGTCGGTGTCTGCCTATGGCCACAAAGCGAGCAAGGATGCTTAGAGGGTATGCAAGATCTGGACGAGTGCAATTCATCAGGTACATGAGGCAACCTACCAGCTCTACATACGGACCACTGGGCTCAACCGACTCGTCAGGGACTGGAGCCGAGAGCATGTGCGGAGGAGCACTGAAGGCCGAACCTCTGAAGAACCTGGCGCACCAAGTGTGACTGTGTGAGAGTGATGTTGCGCACTGCTCTGTCCCTGGAGATCTACAAGCTAAGGTAGCGGTGCAGCTCTCTTAGGTCAGTGCAGTTGTGTCTCCTTAGTAGCTCCGCCTTTACTGATGCGACTACGTTTCTGTCTGTAGTAGTGAAGACCAGGTCGTCTACGTAGACTAGGATGTAGAAGGGAGTCTAGCCTGAGCGAACAAAGAGCGAAGGGTCAGCTGAGGACGGAAAGAACTGCAGGTCTGCTAACGTAGTACGCATCGTGTCGTGCCAATCATGGGGCGCCTGCCACAAACCGTAAACTGGGCACCAAAGGAACCACTGGGTCCCAGGAGGGACAGTGCTAGAGAAACCTGGCGAGCTGCGCAGGTAGATCTTCTCATGTAGACTTCCCTAGAAAATCGCTACATAGAAGTTGAGGGAGTGTAGGTCGTAGTGCTGTGCTGCTACTTGAAGCAACACCCAAAGAGTGGTCATCTTCGGGGTCGGGGTGAAGGTCTGAAAGAAGTCAACACCCTCGCGCTGACTAAAGCCTCTAGCAACATATCGCGCCTTGAACACCGGCGGCTCTCCAAGAGGGCGCTTCACCTTTGAGTGCCACCGGCCATCGACTATGTTCGCCTCAGGTGGGGGAACTGCGTTGACGTAGGTGCCGGTGGATCTCCAAGATGCCATTTTCACGTCCATAGCAGGTATCCACTGAGAGGCCCAGGGTCCCAAGGTCGCCTCAGCGTAGGTGCGAGGGGTTGGGATGTCAAGACCATCTGGGTCACCCTTAGGGGCTAGTAGCATGGAGCAGAGATGAGGAGCGGCCTCGGACATGAAAGCTAGCTCGTACTGCCTTTCCTTTAGGACGTCACTGCCAAGGGCAGGTGCATCCCCGGCGGACTGAGGATGGGCAGGGTTAGGTACCAAAGCAGTGGCGTAGTCAAGGCAGCGGGTAGAGGCAAAGTCAGCAACGGCTGCGTCAAAAGCATCGAGACTCGAGACAGGAACGGATGAATCTGTACCAAGGGAGGCGAGGACACGGGGAACAAGCGGGCAAGCAACACAGAGGAATTCAAAGAAAGGAGGCTGGAAGACAGCCAGGGACGATTGAGGAGGTGGCAGGAGAAGAGGAGTAGGAGGAGCACGAGACACGTGAGATTGGAGAGACAAAGGGTGAACACTCGGAGAATAAGAGACGGGACGAGCACGAAAAGGGCGGTGAGACCACCAGCGAGCGGGGAGGGTAGGCTCAGGAGACAACGAAGGAGACATAAGAGGAGAACGAGGGGGGAACCATGCCGAGAATGAGTCTGGCGGAGGAAACACAGGGCCGTAGACAGGAGGAGGAGGCGGCACCGGGGGAGGCGCTGGCGGTCGGTCGGGAAAGGGGAGACCGAGAAGGCAAAGGGCGTAAACTGGTGGCGACTGCTGCTGCTGTTCTAGGCCCACACCAAGAACTCCAGCTGCACAACGGCTACCCCCGGGACTCTCTACGATAGTGCCCCCAGAACTAGCACCCCAAAGACAAACACCCGCAGACTAGAACCCTCTCCAATACCCATGCCACCCCCAGGACTGCCAGAACAAGTCAAGAGACAAACCCCAGGACTAGCGCCCCTTGAACCAGCACCCCCAGGACCAGCACCCTCCTCAGCGCCCACACTCCCAGCACCCCCATAGCTTGCTGACCCTTGCAGCTGCAGCGGCTGTTTTTGCTGCGGTGACGGCGACTGCGGCTGCTGCTGCGGCGGCTGCGGCAATTGCTGTGGTGGTGGAGGAGACGACGGAGTCAAGGGTCCCAAAACCACAGAGACAGGTGGAGGACCTTGCGCCGCAGGGCCCCCAGAGTCAGCAGACTCCTATGCCGTGGCAACCGAGGGAAGGGGAGTGACGTGAGACACACCTGACGGGGCAAGACGGGGAGCACGAGCTACCGGGGGAGTGGGGACTTGGAACAAGGGTGAGGTGACGGCAAAACACAAAGGAAAGTCCAAAACACTCCGTAACACAATTTTGGAGTGTTTTGGTGTCCAAAAAACTTTGTTTTGGACTTTCCTTGCGTAAATCGTTTTCTGTTGCGTTGAATGTTCCGTCACCGTCATCGCATCTCTAGAATCCTCACCATACTTCTAGGTCATGTTCCTACGGACGGTTCCACTCATTTCTAGAGCTCTCTTAGAAGGTCCTAGTTATCCCTCCCAAGAGATCTAGTAGGTATAAATAGGATTGACTCTTTGCTTGTCGACGTTCAATTCTTGAGTAGTATCATTCAAGCTTTCGCTAAATCCTATACGTGTGATAGCCTCGGTACAAACCGCATACTGCTCGTGCCGAGGGAACATAGTGGTGACACAAAGGTCCTGAAGGCAGCCGACACCAAATAGGTTCCTAGAGAACGAGGGAATTCTCAGAATAACGCATTGAGTAGAATGGAAGGTACGGGGTGGCTTTGTGCTAGTGAGTGGTTCTCTCTAAGAGCATGAAACCAGACCAAGCAGTGCACAGTGCCCCTGATGATCTTTAGGCGCAAGCGCCTTAGTGAAGATATCAGCTGTGTTGGCACTGGAGGCCAAGTGAACTACGCGGGCCTGGCGTCCCTGCTATAGCTCGAGCAGGAGGAAGTACCGTAGCTGGATGTGCTTTGCTCTGCCCTCCATTCGAGGCTCGTGTCATAGGAGGATCATGGCCCTGTTGTCAGCGTACAGGACCGGGGCAGATCTTGGCCGTTCACATAAGTCTATGAGCAAGAAAGTCAGCCAGCGGACCTCCTGTGCCGCCATGGCATAAGCGTAGATCTCAGCCTCACAGCTGGTCAGGGCAACAAACGATGAGCGGGTGGACTTCCACGAGATGGCGTCTGCACCAAGGCTAAAGCAGTAGCCCTGGGAGGACCTGAGAGTCTCTGTGTCATCCGCCCACGAAGCGTCCTCTAGCCTACGTCCTCCTAGCACTAGCCCCATGCCCGATGTACTTGCTAGATAACGCAAAACCCTCATAGCGACTGACCAGTAATGTGGTCGGTGTCCGCCTGTCGCCACAAAGCGAGCCAGGATGCTGAGAGGGTATGCGAGATCTGGACAAGTGCAAGTCACTAGGTACATGAGGCAATCCACCAACTTTGCTTACAGACCACTAGGCTCTACCGACTCCTCAGGGACTCGAGCCGAGAGTCTGTAATCTATCGGCAGAGGTGTGGGCAGTGCGGAGGAGAACTGAAGGCCGAACCTCTGAAGGACCTGGCGCACCAAGTGTGACTGTGTGAGAGTGATGGTGTGCGCTGCTCTGTCCTTGGAGATCTGCAGGCCAAGGTAGCGGTGCAGCTCTCCTAGGTCAGTGCAGGTCTGTCTTCTCAGCACCTCAGCCTTCACGGAGGCCAGTGCGTCTCTGTCTGTAGTAGCGAAGACCAGGTCGTCTACCAAGACAAGGATGTAGAACAGGGTCTGGCCTGAACGAACGCACATGACGGGAAGAACTCCAGGTCAGATAACGTAGCACGCAACGTGTATCTAACGGGGCGCCTGCCGTTGGCCGTAAAATGGGAGACGGAGAAGCCACTTGGTCCCAGGCGCGAAGGTCCCGGTGAAGCCTGGCGGACGGCGCAGGTAGACCTGCTCATGCCGACTGCCATGGAGAAAGGTTGTAGTGAAGTCGAGGTAGTGCAACTCGTTGTCACACTGTGCTGCTACGTGTAGCAGGGCCCGTAGAGTGGTCATCTTCGGGGTCGGGGCAAAGGGTTTGAAAGAAGTCAACACCCTCGCGCTGACTGAAGCTCTAGCAATATAGCGTGCCTTGAACACTGGCGGCTCTCCAGGAGGGCGTTTCACCTTGAAGAGCCACCGACCATCGACTACGTTCACCCCTGGTGGGGGAACTGCGTTGACGTAGGTGCCGGTGGATCTCCAAGATGCCATCTTTGCGTCCATGGCAGCTATCCACTTAGATGCTTAGGATTTCGAGGACGGGCAGGGTCAGAGACCAGAGCTGTGGCGTAGTCAAGATGGCGGGTAGAGGCGTAGGTGGGCGGTTTGGGGAGGGAAGACCCAGGAGGCAAAGGGCGGACACCGGCGGCGACTGTTGGTGCTGTTCCACGCCGACGCCAGAACCTCCAGCCGTACCATGACTATCTTTGGGACACTCCACGACAGCACTCCCAGGACGAGAACCCTCTCCAGGACCAGTGCGACACCCAAGACCGACCGGACAAGCCATGATAGTACCCCCAGGACTAGCGCCCCCAGAATGAGAACCCTCTCCAATACTGGTGCCACCCCTAGGACCGCTGGGACATGCCACAACAGTACCCCCAGGACTAGCACCCTCCTCAACGCCCGCACCCCTAGAGCTCGCAGACTGCTGTGGCGGCTGTGGCTACGGTTGCGGCGGCGGCGACTGTGGCTGCTGCGGGGGCTGTGACGGCGGCGACGGGGGATGCTCCTACTACGACGATGGCGGCGGCTCCTGCGGCGGCGGCGGAGGAGACACCGGGCGGAGACAGGCGGCGAAAATGGAGCCGCCGGGCCCACAAAGTCACCGAGCCGCGCGGGGCACCATCAGGACCACCACCACAAGCGTCACCAGGCCACCACGTCGGCGGGGGTCCCCACGGTGGCTGCTGCTGTTGCTGCTTCGGGGCACCAGCCTCGGTCGCCTCGTCTGCACCACCGTCCCCACCCCCACCTCCACCACTCCCACCACCCCCACCACCTTTCCCTCCACCACGCCCCCCCTTGTGGCGGCGACCCCTACCTGACGCTGCTGCGCTGAGGCCGCGGCGACGATCTCAGCAGCAGGGGCTATCTCAGCAACTGCGGCAGAAACGTTAGAGTAAGTGCACTGGGAGGGAGCACAACCCTGGAAGATAGGGACTACCGCAGTACCGCTAGACTGAGTGATAGTGCAATGGCAGGTCCCTATCGGGGACAGGGCGGTGACAAAGGCAAGGAGGGTGAGGTCACCTAGGTGTTGACTAAGGAAGTGGTTGCGGGCAGTGGCTAGGCGGTCAGGCAGGCGCGTGACAATGAGGTAAAGGGTAGCGCAGAGCGGCGGCGGGAAGGCAGTGAGCTGTGCCTCAGTGCTAGCGATTCAGTAACTAGCCTCCAGTGCGCGGAGGTGTGTGGCAAGGTCAATGACATTGGGGAAGGACGCAAGGTCAAGGAACAGCATGGGGAGGATCAGGCGGCTGGCAGAGGCAGAGGCAGGGGTGGAATAGCGCGCGATCATGGAATCTAAGTAGTCCTTGGCGTTTGCTACAGCGGTAAAGCTGGGACGCTCGGACAGGGGGAGGGCGTGGCTAATGGCAAGTTGAGCAACAGCGTCCCACGAGTCCCAGAAAGCACAGGCAAGTTCGGCAGCGACAAAAGCCTCACGCTCAGCGGACAGAGAGGGCAGCAGGCGGGGCGGGGCGAGGGAGCTTACCGTCGACATGGGCGAGGGAGCTTACCGTCCTGGCGCTGCCCGGTCAGCTGGAAACGGAGGTCAACGTGCCACGCCCCAAACTCAACGGCCCGACCCTCCGTGTCCAGGAGGAGCAGTGAGTCCGCCATCACCACAGCTGCAGCAGCGGACTGCTGCTGACAAGAGGAGGAGGAAAGGCGGAGGAGGGCGGCGGAGAGCGGTGGAGTGTGGTAGAGTGCAGTGGAGAACGATGGAGAGCGGTGGAGAGCGGTGGACTGCGGTGGACTGCGGTGGACTGCGGTGGAGAGAGGTGGAGTGCGGTGGAGTGCCGTGGAGAGCGGTGGAGACAGCTGGCAGGAGTGCCGGCTCAGAAGGGAGCCAAGGCCGGTAGGTCGGGGCGGCAGAGCGGCACGGCGGCGCAGCGACACGGCGGTGCAGCGATACGGCGTCATGGTGGCATTGCGGCTCGGCGGCTGGACGGCGCGGGGTCGGCGCGGGTTGTGGCCAGCGGGGCTGGTGCTGGTGGAGCTGGGGGCTGGCGAGCTATGAGCCGGCTAGATGGGGACCGGCGAGCTAGGGCCTGGCGAGCGCGGGGCCAGCGAGCTAGGGGCCAGCGAGTGCGGGATTGGCGGGCGCGGGTCGAGCGAGCGCGGGGCCGGCAAACGCAGGGCCAGAGGGCGCGGGGCTGGCGAGCGCGGGGGCCAGCAAGCGCGGGGGCCGGCGAGCATGGGGCTGGCGGGCGCGGGACTGGCGAGCTCGGGGCCAGCAAGAACGGGGCCAGCGGCCGCGGGGCTGGCGAGCGTGGGGCCAGAAAGCGCGGGGCTGGCGAGCGCGGGGCCAGACAGCGTGGGGCTGGCGAGCGTGGGGCTGGCGAGAGCGGGGCCAGCAAGAACGGGGCCAGCGGGCGCGGGACTGGCGAGCGCTGGGCCAGGAAGCGCGGGGCTGGCGAGCGTGGGGCCGGCGAGCGCAGGGCCAGCGGGCGCGGGGCTGGCGAGCGTGGGGCCAGAAAGCGCGGGGCTGGAGTCTACGAGCTGCTGGCGGCTACGGCCGGCTGGCGGCTACGGGCGGCCAGCGGCAACTAGCGACGGGCGGATAGAAACGGGCAGCTAGGAACGGGAGGCTAGGGCTAGGACTAAGGCGGAAGCGCGGGTGGGCGGGAAGGACCTAACCTAGCGCATGATACCATCTCAGAGTTAGAAAAGTGACTAGAAAGATGGGGTACAAGGAATATAAGCTAAGGTGTTGAACCCTCTATGAGTACGCGCCTATCTAGCCTATAGTAGCAACATACCATATATATATATATATATATATATATATATATATATATATGTTTGACACACATTGTCCTCCCTAAGAGCTGTGCTAGCTAGGTTAAACACACATATCTAACCTAGCTAGATATACAAATCTGTTTGACCTTATGCATGCTCTCCAAATGCAACCAGGGCTGAGAAGAATATATTACCAAAATGTTGCACCGACAAGCTTCTATCTAAATTGTGTAGAGAAGGATTACACATAGGGTATAACCAAAGAAGAAGGTAACACAGCAAACAAAGTCAATCCTGACGGCCAAAAGATAGTTGCCATCATTTTCCTTTTCTTCTTTGACTGGCTTCAAATGATAACCGAAAAGGCTGAATTTCTGCACCCAAAAAAAAAAAGGGAAGAGAAACTCATACCCATGAGCCCTCCAGAGCCCCTCACATTTCCACCCACACATAGAAACACGCAAACCGTGGCTGACACAAAGAGGATTGAAATTGCACATGGTGCCATCTCTGAGCAATCCAGCTGAAAGCACAATCAACAAAACCACTCACCTCGCTCCAACTAAGGCTCACTTACCCAGTGTTTGGTGGGAATTCTCGTGAGTTTCCCGCTCTTCATCTCAGCCTCTGGGCGCTCAGTCTCTTCCTCCTTCGCGCTGCCGTTCTCGTCGCCCGCTTCCTCCACTTCAGCCTTGCGAAGCCCCTCGTTTTCCTCCCCACCATTGGCGTTGTTGCATGGCATACATAATTTCTTGTCCTTGGGCGGGCTCGGGATTTGCTTGTCGGAATAATCCTGTGTCAAGGAGCGTTTGACTACCTCGTGTACGTCCCCAACAACGTCCACCACATCCTTCTCGAGCTGCAGAGCGCCGTGGAGGGAGATGAGACGAGTGCAGGAGATGGTATGAGGTGAGGGGAGGAAGGGAAAGGAGGGGAGAAGGGAGGGAGGAGGGAGGGAGGGAGGGGGGAGGGAGGGGTAGGATGGGGAAAGGAACGGAGGGGAGAGAGGAGAAGCAAGAGGGAGAGTGAGAGCGACAAGGGGGGGAAGAGGGGGAGGGGGTTATCCGGGTTTGAATCCAAAATAATAGAGTGCAGTAGCATGAGGGAAGGAACCCTTGTCATAGAGCATTAGTAGGCTGCAATTGGAACTAGCAACACGGCTCACCCTGTCAGAGATAAGGTACACGATGAGGGTTTCCACAGCAGAGAGCACAATGAAGACGTAGGAGATGATGACCAGATAGCCAAACCGTGTGATGGCGGACGAGCGAGGCAGCTGGAGGAAGGGGTGGTGTGAGAGGTGAGAGAGGAGAGAGCTGTTAGGACGAGGGTAAAGGGGAAAGGAGGGAAGTGAGGCGAAAGAGAACGGATCCAGGGAAAGCCAGGAGGGGAAGAATGGAAAAGCTGAGGCGACAACGCTTAGTCATTGGCAGATGGCGTCGCTGTGCACGTTCATGCGCCTGCGCGGCTGCGCATGTGCACATGCATGTCCATATGCTTGTACATGTGCCTTGGCATGTGTATGTGCATGTGCACGGCACGCAAGGCCCACCTGACCGTCGATGACAAATTGCACGGCTGCGAGGGCGAGGAAGAGCGTCAGAAACGTGGCGGATCGAGTCTCAAGGTCGTCGGGCTTAGCGAAGAACACCGAGAAGCACAGATACACGCTCAGGGTGACAGGAACGATAATCTGGCAAGGTGGCAGGCATGGGGCACAAGGCCAAGGGGATGGGCGTGGATCAGATGGTAAGGGGTATGTCTTGAGGGAGAGTGGGGGCAGTGAGAAGAGAAGGTGGTGGTAGGATGGAGAAGGAACGAATGCAGGGGAAGAAAAAGGGGGCATGCAAGAGATTGTAATGTGAAGAACAGAAAAAGCATTAACCAGGAGGAGCCGGAGAGGCAGAGAGGCGGAGAGGCAGAGAGGCGGAGAGGCAGAGAGGCGGAGAGGCAGGGAAGCAGGGGAGCAGGGAATCGGGGGAGCAGGGAATCGGGGGAGCAGGGAATCGGGGGAAGCAGGGAGGGAGGGACTCACGGAGATGATGAAGACGCCGCTGGTGCGGGAGACCTGGATGGTGAAGACACACGACGTGGACTGGTTGCTGCTGGCCGCATCGGAGGAGGAGGAGCTCTGGGAGAAGGCGGACCAGGGGTCATCTGCGCAATAGTAGAGAACGCACAGATTGGGACTGAAGAGTTAAGCTGTATGAATTAATGCAGCGCCTTAATCAGAGAGCATAGGTGCAGCGTTGAGGGCAAGCGCTGCTCAGGCACTTGCAAAGTGCAGCGCAGAGATCCAAGGACGCTGCGATATATATGTGAAAAGAAACGCAAGCCGTGGTTCGGTTACCAGTCGCTTGAGTGGTTACCAACTTACCAGGCGTGTGGGTGGTTGCCAGGTGCATAACTGGTAACCAAGCTCATAGGAGGTTACCAGGCGTATAGGTGGTTACCTCGCAGGCATACGTGATTACCAGGCGCGTGGGTGGTTACCAGGTGCATAATTGGCGGTGGTGGCGACGGTGGTGGCAGCGGGCGTGCAGTTGAGCGCTACGCTGTTGATCTTCCACCCGGTCACCTCGTCAACCACGAACGTGCCTCCCCCTCCCCCCAGCTGCCCCCCCCCCTGCTCTGACTCGCGCCCCGAGTTGCTCTGCACCAGATAGAACTCCCCGCTCTCCACCTGAATGCTCAGCCGCAGCGTCTGCCGGGAGTGGGAGTGCGGGGGGAAGGCAGTGGTGAGGGGAGGGAGGAGGGAGCGGGAGGGGGGGAGGGGATGGCGAGAAAGGGAGGAGAACAGGTAGCCGTTGCGGCTGGACAGCGGGACACGGTGAGACAGTGTGTGTTTTGATTGATTGGGGGAGGAATAATGTTGTTGTGGGAAAGCAGGCATGGCAGCGGCGAGATGACTGGGGGAAGAAGAGAAGTTCGGTGCTGGTTCGCTCAGAAGAACCTTTGTGCATGGGACTCGATTGGGTGCTCGTGTGGAGGAGAGGAGGGTGCAAGGGAGACGGAGCAGGTTCGAGATGTTTTGCAGTGGGGATGTGTGAGAGTGTTGGTACCTGAGTGTCAAGGGGAAACATCTTGAAGTCGAGAGGTGAGGAGAATTCGCCTGGGTGTTGCACACACACACACACGCGCGCGCGTACGCACACACACACACGCGCGCACGCACACATAGATGCACAGACGCACACACGCGCACATGCACACGCGAACACAAACGCACCCGCACACACATCCCCACACATATTCGCACAAAACGCAGTGACAGGCACGCAGAGAAGCTGTGAGATTGCAGGGGAGGCATGACATGCAGCGCTGCAGAAGAGGGCAGCAGTGCAAGTACGAACGCGAGTCGGCATTTGAAAGCGAGTGGACAAAGGGAGCGGGAGGAATGAATCTGAACGGACGCATGAAGAGGAGAGGAGGGGAGGGTGGGAGGAGGGGTGGGTTGGAGGAGGGGTGGGTTGGAGGAGGGGTGGGTTGGAGGAGGGGTGGGTTGGAGGAGGGGTGGGTTGGAGGAGGGTGGGTTGGAGGAGGGGTGGGTTGGAGGAGGGGTGGGTTGGAGGAGGGGTGGGTTGGAGGAGGGGTGGGTTGGAGGAGGGGTGGGTTGGAGGAGGGGTGGGTTGGAGGAGGGGTGGGTTGGAGGAGGGGTGGGTTGGAGGAGGGTGGGTTTGATGGGAGCAGCGACGAGGGAGGAGAGCAGAGGCGCACCTCCCACGACGACCTCTCTGTCGACGGAGCTGAACTCGTTGCTGTACTGCCCAAAGAAGTAGATGCTCTCTGCGGGGGGCGCGGGATAGCGCGGCAGGGGGGAGAGGCAGGGGGGAGAGGCAAGGGGGAGAGGCGGGGGGAGAGGCAGAGGCTGAGGGTGAGGGGATGGGGAGGGAAGGGGAGGGGGGGAAGGGGTGGAGGGAGTGTGAGGGGAATTGAAGTAATGCGGGGGAGACGAGGGGATGGGAAAGAACCTTGGCTTTGAGTAGGTAGAGACCAAACAGGATAGTGGTAGGAAGATTCGAGTGACCTGTTTGACATGGACGGACCTGTCTGGTAGCGGTCCTGCGGGTAGAAGAGCACGTTGTCGATGGTGAGCGAGGGGATCCAGATGGAGTCGCAGCACATGGTGCCCGATGGGGTGCACTTCTTGCTGCACCCGTCCATCTGCGGCAGGTTGTTCTGCTTGCGGTTCTTCAGGCAGTCCTCCTTCTGGCTGATGTTGAACCCCGAAAACGACACGTTCGGCTTGCAGTTGTCCGTGGCGAGTCCGGTGAGGCTCGGGCCGAACGCGTTGATGGCGTTGTTGATGGCCAGCGTGTCGTTCACTGCCAGCGAGCGATCACAGCCGCAGCACGTACAGCCAGGTCAGCCGCAGCAGCAGCAGGCAGATTTTTAAGGATTCTCAAGAGCCACAATCAGTAGGTATGACAGGCTGGTGTGGGCGGGTGATGCGAGTAGCAATTAATAAGCTGCTGTAACATATAGTTCCCCTAACCAACGGGCAAAATGAGTGTTATCCAGAAGCGCAGGGGGTGCGTTTCAACATCCGCAGATGTTACAGCTGCCGCGCGGCACGATTGGCCAATGCAGGGTGGTTAGCGTGGGGGCCCAGGCGCACCTCTTGGGTCTCTCCAGGTGGCGACGACTTGGAAATACGCCGCGTAGCTGTACATGACCTCTGGGGGAAGGGCGGGACGGGGAGAGGACGGGGGGAGGACGGGGGAGGACGGGGGAGGACGGGGGGAGGACGGGGGGAGGACGGGGGGAGGACGGGGGGAGGACGGGGGGAGGACGGGGGGAGGACGGGGGAGGACGGGGGGAGGACGGGGGGAGGACGGGGGGAGGACGGGGGGAGGTGTGTGCGAGAGAGGGGGAGAGAGAGAGAGCGGGGGAGGGAGGGAGAAAGGGAGGGAGAGAATGAGAGAGAGGAGGGAGGGATGGCGAGCTAGTGCGTCAGGAGCTGAGGAGCGCAGCGCAGCACGGCCCGCGGAACGCGCGACATGATCACGTCGCACAAGGACTGCGCGGCGCCACGACTCACCATCCACTCTGATGAGCTTCTTCAGTTGGACGGAGAGGAACATTTTCGGCTTCTCGGTTACAGCCCCCGCCGTGTACGGGTCGATACCCTGCCCGATCAGCGGGCAGTCCGTCTGCGCCGCGGCGAGCTGAATCCCTCCGCGGGAGTTGCCAGCGCGATGATACACGCCGGTCCACGGCAGCAGCACGACGGCGAGTAGCAGCAGCACGGCTGGCAGCACTGCAGGCCGCACGGCGGATGACCTCCCGCCACGGCCGCCGACGACAGCAGTAGTTGTACGAGCAACCATGGCGGCGGTCGGTCCGAGTCCGCAGTGGTTGGCACGTTACTAATCTTCAAGGTTCTACTTGAAGATTCGACTTTAAAAACTTATCAACGGCGCTGCTAGAGCCGCGGTCTACTAGTGGTAGTAGCAAGGCTCTTCCTCGCTGCCACGGCGCGGCAAGAAAGCCGTGGAGGAAGGGAAGGCCGTCAGTCCGGTCGCGGTCTGTGCAGACTAGCAGTCTTAGTCCCTTGTCGCAGTGGCAATGGCAGTTGCAGACTGACAGTATCCCTGTCGTTTCCGTCTGTGTGTAGGAGGGACTCGATCTGGCGATTACAAGGAGCAGCATTGTCTAATGAGATCGGAAGACACGGGCACGGGCGCGGGGGGGAATGGAGAGCCGCGCGGAGGGGGGCGGAGGCGCGGAGAGCTGCGCAGCAGCGATTCTGTCGCGCTTCGAATCCGAGCGTCGATGGACAGGCGGATGAGGGAGAAGGAGCAAGGGCAGGCGCGTGACGAGGAGGACGATTCCTATCCTAGGAGCACGAGGGTGGCCCAAACGGTGGGGCACGACCACCTGTGAGCGCCGAACCCAGCGCCGAACCCACCTGTGCGGCGCAGCCTCCATTCTTTCCGCGGCGACGAATGGCGGCTCGCCTGCCAGACCTGGTCGTCCTCTTTGCTGTAGTACAGAACCTCTACTGCATTGTCGGCCTTCGTCACCCTTGCTAGTCGCCCTTGGTCGCCCGTGTGGCCCAGCCGATCGTCCTAGGACGACCAGCCCGTGCGAGGATATTTGTTGCTACAAGCTGCACTCTCGCGAAAGCCACAATTTCGCGGAGTCTGGGAGTGGGGTTTGTGGGGGGCAGGGCAGTGCTATTGGGCAGACGCCTCAGGTAACCAGCGCCTTCGAGAAACGCTGAATTCTCGCAGCTTGTCGCAAGGCCCAACCCACCAATCTTATTCCGCCTGCCCCCCCGCAAGCCCCGCATACCTCCTCTCCCAGTTTCCCCCCCAGATCAGCTAGTGCTCGTATCTCTGAAGGGGGAAAAGAACGTTTGGTACGCCCTGCGTTTGCCCAGCATGAGCGCTAAGGACCCCGCTAAAATACCACCAACTGAGAATGAGTATCGTCAGAATTACCCTGATTTATCCGAGCTTCTTCAGGGATTCAGCCTTGTAAAAAGCTTGGTGGAACGCGCCCTACGCGAGTCGAGCCCCAAACCAACATGCATTTTGCGCCACTGGACTCTTCCCCCCCATTCCCACGGTTCCACAAAGCACAACCCACCACTAGGTAGTGGCGCCCAGCGTGCCCCATTCCTCGGGCAGCAACGCGCGGCTTCTAGTCCGTCAACTCTCACCACAGCTCCCCGCTTTTCGCTTCCAACGAGCCCCCTTCTCCTGCTCGTCGCGGACTCCTTCCTTCGTCCCGTTCGCTCACCATACTTGTCGTCGGTGAACTCTCCTAAGCGGACAAGCGGCCCCTTCACGAACCTCCCAGTCCGACTCGCCCCGGCCCCTGTGCCTTCGTGAAGATCATGGCACCGGCACCGCCATTATCCCGTCGCTGCTGCTCTCCCCGCCGCGCGGTTTCTCCCCGCGTGACACTTCCGCTGCTGCTGCTACTCCTGCTCGTGCTCCTGGCGCCGGGGGGCGAGCGCGGCGGAGGCGGCGACGGGGTGCGGAGGGCAATGGCGGGGGAGTGCCCGCTGATCGGGCAGGGCATGGACCCGTACTCGGCGGGGCTGGTGGGCGGTAAGACGCCCGTCTACCTCTCCGTGCTGCTCAAGAAGCTCATCAAAGTCGACGGTGCGCGCACGGAGATGAGCTTGCAGAAGGGCGCAGCAGCCACATATTTGTGACGCCAGCCACATACTATGATCTCCAATTGTCCTGTCCCCACTCCCTCCCCCACCTTCCCCTCCCTTTCCTCCCCCCCCCCCCTTCCCCCACCACCACTTTCCGCACGCACTTGCCGCCGAGCTCCTTCTCAGCACAGCACTCATGATGATGTCTCTTGCGTTGCTCCGCTGCGCCCTCACGTCCCTGCGCCCGCCTCTGCGCCCCTGCGCCCTGCTCCCTACCCCCTGCGCCCTGCGCCCTGCCCCCTGCGCGCTGCGCGCTGCGTTTCCCTGTGAACCCCGCATGTGGTGGTGGCAGAGATACAGAACAGCTACTCGGCGTACTTCACCTTCGTCATCACGTGGCGCGACCTAAGAGGTGCGTGCACTCGCACCAGCCTTTGACTCTTTGACTCCTCTCCAGTGGAGTGAGAATCTCGTCTCGTCTCGAAAAGGGAGCGAGGAATGATTCTGAGGTGCCTAAACAAAAGCTTTGACTAGTTGACACTCTACTCGTTGATTCGTTGAAGCCTCTCATGTGGTGGTCTCGGCCCGAGACTCTCGGGGTCCACCGACACGGGAGGGAGGAATGGAGAGAAATGGGGGGATAATATGGGGGAGTTGTCTCGCAGTGCCCATTTGATTCTGCAGCGCGTTTCCTGGTTTCCGTCTTTCCGCACCTTGTGATGCCGCTGATGCTGCCACTTGGCATGGCACGGCACGGTATGGTATGGCATGCACGGCACGACACGAAATGATATGGAATGGCGTGGCATGGCATGGCATGGCATGGCGTGCGTGCAGTGAACGACACGGTGGCGATCAACAAGGCTCTCACGGCCATTGCTCCGTCGCTCACAGGGTTGGCGACGGACAAGTGCAAGCCCAACGCGTCCTTCTCGGGGTTCAACGTCAGCCAGAAGGACGACTGCCTCAAGAACAACAAGCAGGTCGGGGGGCCACTGGGCACTTGCCGCGCACGGGATGGGGGCGATGGAAGAATAGGGGAATGCTGCAATGGGGAAAAGGGGGCGTAGGGGAATGGGGGGACGACGGAACGGGGTGAATGGGGGGATGGGAAAGTGTGGAACGGCGTGATGGGGGAAGAGGAAGGGGGGGGGAAGTTGCCAAGCTGGTAGAGCCTCCCTCTCTCCCTCCCTCTCTCCCTCTCTCCCTCCCTCCCTCCCTCCCCTCCCTCCCTCCCTCCCTCCCTCCCTCCCTCCCTCCCTCCCTCCCTCCCTCCCTCCCTCCCTCCGCCCATTCGTCCCGTGCACGCCTTCTGTACCACCCTTGGCCTGATCACCCCCTTCCTGCATTGTGCTTCTCTTCGTCCCTGCGCCCTCTTCATTTCCCTGCTCCCCTGCGTGCCCGGGGTGCAGAACAATCTGCCGCAGATGGACGGCTGCAGCAAGCCGTGCACGCCTGCCGGCATCACGTGCTGCGACTCCATCTGGATCCCCTCGCTCACCATCCCCAACGTCATACTCTACCCGCAAGACAGATACCAAACTGGTGAGCCTGCATCTGCATGCACTGGAGAGGCAATTTGGGGAGGTATACTGGTCCCTCCTTCCCCTCTCTTGCGCACACCTTCTCTCCTTCCCCCACCCTCACCCTCACCCCCACCCTCACCCTCACCCCCACCCTCACCCTCACCCCCACCCTCACCCTCACCCCCACCCTCACCCTCACCCCCACCCTTACCCTCACCCCCACCCTCACCCGCACCCCCACCCCCACCCTCACCCGCACCCTCACTCTCACCCTCTCCCTCACCCTCATTCTCACCCTCACCCTCACTCTCACCCTCACTCTCACCCTCACTCTCACCCTCACCCTCACTCTCACTCTCACTCTCACCCTCACCCTCACTCTCACCCTCACCCTCACTCTCACTCTCACCTTCACTCTTACCCTCACTCTCAACCCCACCCTCACTCTCACCCCCACCCTCACTCTCACCCACACTCTCACCCTCACCCTCACCCTCACCCTCACTCTCTCTCTCACTCTCACCCCCAACCTCACCCCCACCCCCACCCTCACCCTCACTCTCACTCTCACTCTGACCCTCACTCTCACCCTCACCCTCACTCTCACCCTCACCCTCACTCTCACCCTCACTTTCACCCCCACCCTCACTCTCACTCTCACCCACACCCCCACCCTCACCCCCACCCCCAACCTCACCCCCACCCTCACCCTCACTCTCACCCCCACCCTCACCCTCACCCTCCACCTCGCTCCGCCTCTCTCAACTGGTCGCTGAATACCCCTCTCCGTGACCCAGCCATTCACCATCTTCGTTCCTCTTCCTTCCCCTCTCCCGGTTCCCCCCCTCCCCGTGGTTTCAGAGAGCATTTACTTCTTTGGGGACCAGAGCTCAGACTTTAGTGCGGTGGACAGGGAGGTCGTTCTGCAAGGCAAGTGTGCCTCGCCTACCCATGCATTGTGCGTGCAGCTTGTACTTCCTTGCCTCTGCTCATCTGCTCTGCTCCCCCTCCACATTCTTTTGTCGTTCCCTCAACCGCCTCTCACGCCATACATGGCAGTCCCCCCACTACCGCCTCACATGTCGTAACTGGCTCGCACGCCATAGCCCCCTCAGGGAGTAGTGGTGCCTCTTCCCTTGCGTCTCTCCTCGGCAGGCACCTTCTCTTCGCCCTTCAACTTCAGGAGGTTCCCCTTCGACTCCCAGGTACGCACCGTACCACCAGCACGCATCTCACCTCTGGATTGATCTGCTGCTCAAACCAGAATCGTCACCTCCCTGCCTCTTTCCCTCCACCCCCTCATCTCTCGTTCCTCCCCATTTCTCTTTCTCCTTTCCTCGCCCTCGTTCCCACTCTCTTCCCCACGCACTCTCACTCCCCTCACCTTGCCCTTTCCTTTCCTATTCTCTCCTCCCCACTTTCGCCGTGCACTCCCCCATCCCTGTCCGCCCCTCCCCTTCTCCCCAACCCAGACCCTCCTCCTGTCGCTGTCAGTGGAGGGCAGCGGGTTCTATCTGGTGGGCAGCAACTATGGGCGCGAGACAGAGCAGGGAGGCACCAGTAACTCGGGAGGCAGTTCGTTTGTGCATGACGAGGTGACTGGGTGGAAGATCAAGAACGCCCTTCTCAACTGCAATCCGGTTCAAACGACCATCTCCACGTCTTCTACCTACCACCCAGGTAAGCAGTGGCCACAGCTGAGCCTAGAACCGGCCGTTCCAAATGTCCCCAGCTCTGCTGAATTGCTTGCATCTGTCATCTTGGGCTCTTTCTACGTTGAAGTCAGACTTCTGTTACCTACCTACCTACAACCAGGAGCAGCGCACCTGAGAATGAGGGGTACTGTTTAGATGCCTCATTGCTGCCCCATCGCTCACTGCCTCCATCTGCTTCCCTCCCCCGGACCCTTCCAGATGACCCATGGACGTCCATACCTGCCGGTGGCTCTGACTCCGCTGCGAGCAGCCAGAGCACCATGTGCGTGTTCACCATTGATCTCACACGCACCAGCTCCGTCTACATCTTCTCGGTAACTACTCACCCCTGCAACCCGGTAGATGCTAACCACCACTGCCTGTCACCGGTAGGTAGCTGCAGCTTGGGCCTGTTTTGGACACTGACTTGGCACTGCCCAGCTTGTGGCTGTCGTCATGCCACCCCCTGAATAGGTAATACCTGTCATCTGGAGTGATGGTCCCACTTTGACACTACAATGCGTTTGCCCTCCTCTGTGAGCCGCTCTCACTCCCTCTCTTTCAGTTGCAGCAGCCTGTTTCACCATCCCCCTCTCCTTCTCGCTTCCTCATTCTCCAACTGACAGTGGCCCACCATCTCCTCCCTTCCCTCCTCCCCCAGACGCTGCTGCCTGTGATCCTCGCACTTGTCCAATGCTGCCCTGTCTGTGCACTCTGTTCCCTTCTCCAGGTGCTGCTGCCGGTGATCCTCAGTGTGTACCTCACCTTCACGTCTTTCGTTGCCAAGCCGGAGGATCTTGAGATTCGCTGTGGTGCCTGCGTCACGCTCTTCCTCGCGCTCGCCGCCATCCAGTTTGTTATCGACAGCCAGGTCAGGCCCCTTGCCCCTTGGAAGTTGGCACACTGAACATCAGGCATGGCTGCCATCGCTCTCTTCCTGTCACCTTCACTCTGCACTTGCCTTCCAAGCTCATTGAGTGTCTTCAGACCATGCGTGCACTTCTGCGCAGCCCGCACTACTTCCAGTACAGCTACCGTTCCTCTTTGTGACACCAGGCTCATCTACACAGTCGCCCATTCCTCTTGCTGCCCTCCCTCCCTTCCCTCGCCCGCAGCTGCCCCACACGTCCTACATCACAAAGTTTGGGTACCTGATGATTGTTTCCTACGTGATCATCTGGTTATGCACCATGGAGGCCCTTGTTGTCTTCTGCATAGCCGAGCGCATCGAGAAGAATGTTATCGAGACCGTGATGGACACGCTGCCGCCCGCGCTGTCAATGAAATTGACCTCCACTAAGGAGGACCAGGCAGCAGAGGAGCAGCTGATGGGGGGGGCTGAAGCGCATGACGGCAAGGAGCCGGACACTGAAGCCATTGCAGAGGCGGCTGCCGCGAGGAGGGCTGCTGCAGATGATATGAAGCAGAACTCGGCTGTTCCCAGCTTTCTGGTATGTACCGCTGCTAATGGTTGAGGTGAGGTGCTGCTGAAAATAGCAGGTTCTTTGAGGCGTCCTGTCCTCAGGTGCAAATGTGCCATGCCACTGCAATGCAACCCCTCCGCACCTCTGCTTTTGTGTAGCTGTTCCCCCCAAATCTCTCATATGAGCCTCCCGATTCAAACATGTTCATTCTGTAAATCTCTGCTTAAAACCTGTTCCAAATCGCACCTGTTTCCATCCACCTCTTTCAGAAATTCCGGCTGTTTGGCTATCACTTGAAGGGATCGAACCCTGACAGAGCAAAAGAAGGAAACTATCGCCTTGCTGTTAGAATTGACTTCATTTGCTTCACTATCTTCTTCATTGGCTACACCATCCTTTGGATTGTGCTCTATACTGCTTGAAACATGTACTGCATGTGAAGTATACCGTATGCCGTTTTTCGCTGCGTCATACCCATGTGTGTATGCCTGCTGTATTGAGCTGAATTTTGGAAGCACTGATCCTTCGTGCAATTCCTAGATTAGGATAGCGTTCGCCATTGGAGGCTACGAAGAGAACCGACACTACTGCCTATGCCAATAAGCTTTGTTGAAAGCAAAACAAAGCGGCCCTATTTTGAATCAATATTGTTGTGATAAATACATACATTGTGAAAGCTTGCTTGGGTCATCTTGGCAAAGGCAGCGTGCTTCATTTCATATGGGGCAAAGTACTGTATTCCCCCGGATAAAACACCCGCCGGAATCGATCACTCATGGGTGGTTTGGGCGGACCTGGGTGCTTAATTAAACTGGATATTTATACCACCCTACTTTTCAACATGAATCCAATACACCACCCCCCAGCTTCTTTACCTTCATTTTCTACAGCTTGGGGCTATGAACAATATAGTTTTAATATTGCAGAGACTGTCCTACAGTCTAAATTATCAGGAGTTAGGACTAAACACCATGGTCTACTCCCTACCTCTACACTATGATCACTATTCGCATGGTGGTTGGGATCTTACAGGCCCCATGATATGGACGGCCGCTCCTAGTACTCGTCTACATCATCTTCAGCTTCATCTTCGTCGTCACCTACAACCCACATCTCCACGTCGCTACCCTCTGCAAACTCTTCCCACCACCCGTTGTCCGCGTCATCAGCAATGCCCTCTGCTGGCCATTCCCTTTCCTCCTCTGCTGCATCCTCTTCAAAGGCCTCTGCCACGTCTTCTTCGTCGTCTTCAGCGTCTCCAGTGGGAGGCTCGAGGCTGTCGTCGAACAAGGGGTTGACGTACTCTGCTTTGCCCTCTTCAAAATGCACGTCATCAAAAACTTCCACTTCCGGCTTGCCACGGAGATGGCTCAGGATCAAATTGTCCTCCGAGCCGCCCAAGTCGTTGGAGATGCCGCAAGTCTTGAACGACTTGCTGATCAACTCCTCTGGGACTGCGGCCCAACTGCGAGCAATCCACTTGAGGATGAGCTCAGCTGGGGGCTTCTTGAGATTGCCTGCAGGGAATGGAATCACATGACGCAAATTGAGGATCAAATTTTGGAGCCGCCGGCAGAGGCGAATTCAGTGTCAATTAAACAGTTGACACAATCGGAAGCAGCGGTACACAAGACCCACCGTGTTTTGTCTTCTGCTCGATGCCAGTAGTCTCGAACCAGCCGCCATAGTCACTCCTGACACCGGCCTTGAAGGACTTGTTAACGGCAACATCTAACGGCTGCACGAGTGGGGTGCAGCCGCCGGGGATCACAGCACGCGTCAGCTTGCACAGCTTCGTAGTCTGCCCAACGGCCTGCGTGAGGTGGCCTTTGTAGGAGTCTAGGATCACGAGAGCCTCCTTACGCTTGTTCCTCGAGTCTCGAAGAGGTCGAAGGAAGGGGTTGAGCACTTGAGTCGTCCAGTCCTGGACTAGGCTGTCGTCCATCCAACCCTTCGGCTGGGCTCGGATGACAACACCTGCATGCACACCGGACTCGAAGTAAGGGGACAATGAGGATAGACGGCAAGGAACCGAGGGCTAGACATCACACACTTACCGGGGGGGACTTGAATCTTTGGGAGGGTTTTCCTCTTGAAGATAACGTAGGCCGGTAGCTTCAAACCAGACGCCGTTACCGCCAGCATAACGGTGAGCCTCTCTTTCTCGTAGCCCGCGGTCCTCACATGGACTGTACGTGACCCCTTGTGCTCGAGCGTCCTCTCCTGGGGCATTTCGATGAAGAGTGGAGTCTGGTCCGCATTCACGATGAGGTCGAGGCTGTACTTGTTGAGCACGCGCATTTGGCGAACGAATTCCCAAAATTTCTCACATTTCTCGCGCATATCTGCCAGGTAAAACAAGGAACCGCTTTAGTTTCCATGAATTCAGAAGCGGGTGAATGAGTTCGGTAAAACGACGGACTTAACGTCGGCCAGTTTCTGGCCCATCTTCGTCTTAACACGACGAGTCAGGCCCCATCGGGCCCGAAAGCGAAACGTCCACCTGCTGGAGGCGCGCCAGTCGATGTCGGGATGGTGGTGTCGCATGTAGGCGCGGCTCCACTTCTGCAGCTGCTTGATGGAGACGGCGAGTCCTTTGCCGCGGTGCTTCAGAAACTGGCGGTAGAGGGCACGCTCCATTGCTGGGAATTTCGCTGGTCGTCCGGCCCTGACAAGACGCCTACGACAGCCGGTCGCGACGCGAAGCCGCTCGTGCGCCCTCTTCCATTCCGTGATGGACACAGGTTGCACTCCTGCAAGCCTCGCCAAAGCACGAACAGAGAGGTCAGGTTGTGAGTCGGACATATGCAGCCAGAACAATTTTTCTTTCGCGGTGTACGACCGTCGTTTTTTCTTTGTCATCCTGCTGCGCGGCGACGGCGGAATACTATCGTCGATTCTAGAGGGACCACGTCGGTGCCGAACCGGTGAGGGGAACCTTGGAACGTGGACGCGTGGTAGAGGAGCACGACCTTCAGTCGCGCCAGTCGACTCGTCTGCCGTAGGAGTGCTGGCATCGCTAGCGGTGGGTATAGGGCTGCTGGGTGGCGATGCAACGGTAGGGCGAGCAGGAAGACGGAACAAGGTTTGCTGGCCATAAGGGCCACGCTGAGTGAAAAGACGGTTGAGGCCCGAGCCATTTGCCATAGCGAGTTGGAGCTATCCTAGCTGAGGGGAAGGATGCCCTCGACAACCCTTTCAGAGGTCGTTTTGAAGCCATCGTCTCTCAAGAATTCGAAATGAGTTGGGAGAACTCCCTATACCCTCAGCATGAGCGACTTGGAGGGGATGGAGGGGACGTGGATGACTCCCTCACTCGAGTCGCTCACGATAGAGCCTTCACGACCATGCAGCACGGGAGAATCCGTGCGCTGGTCGGCCCTGTTTGGGTCGTGAAGGAATCTGCAGCAGATTCCTCTTGCAAAGGTTTGTTGGCACGTCGTGGCGTGGAGGTTGCCACCACGAGGTCACACCATGCCCCTATTGGCTGGAAAACGCAGGAGAACTGTGACGTAGCACAGTTTCACTTCCAACATGGCAGAAGGATAGTCATCATCAGCGTATACGCGATTATGCGCAAGAATCATCCAAAATTGGCTCAGCACAAGTCTGTGAAGTACACATCTTAATCCTGGTTTCGTAATAGAACAATGTCATTCCATAGCCCCCGGGCGTTGTACAAAAAGTGCCACTAATTACACCCCCACTAAATTTTGCATCAAAATTTGTTGCCACCCATGGGTGTTTTATCCGGGGGAATACGGTACATGGTTCTCGTCCAATAGACTACACCTACAAATAGGGTGGGTGGGTGGGGAAAACGAACTGGAACTAGAAATGAAGAACGTGGGTGAGGTCGAATGGCCTCACGTCCCTCTTTTGTAGGCAAAAGAGGGTGAGTAGCGCTTCGACGCTGTCCTTGCTGCGTTGGCCCTCGCTGCACTTTCACATTACACATTTTTTATAAAGCGTTACACGCTTAAAAAAAAAAACATTTACGAAGTTCTGTAAGTAGTTCCGATAGATCAGGGTTTCAGCTAGGATTTAGGGCTGTCTGAAAATCAGACGGGGTTCCAAAGTTTCATCTGACCATCAGACGAAATTTTTCAAGGAGTCTGATATTTCAGACGATTTTTTTTTTATTTTTTTTTCGCAAGTCTGAACAAGTAGACGAAATTTTTGCCGCAAGAAACTTCGTCACGTGAAATTTAGACTTCGATTTTTCCGTTTCCTTACTTCCTGATAAGAGCCTGTTCCTACGAACGTCTTCCCAGACTTGGACCCGCCTATGAGTGCGTTCGAAGGTTCCTTGTCAAGCTGAAATCGTTTCAGTATCACAATTCTTAGCTGCTTCGAATTTGCTCGCGTCAAAATCGTACTGTATAGATGCCCGCCTGTCTAAAAAAAGGCGCGCCTGAGAAGAAGTTTGAAAGCAGATCCTAAACCTTGACAGTCACGACCTTGCGTCAGACCACGCGGAACCGCATTGAACCGTTTTGCGTAGAAATTTTATGACATTGTAGTGCGCGAGCCTGGGGAGAGAGACCAGGGCTTGCGTACTATATCTGCCTACAGTACCATGGCCTTGCTCTGTTTGGGGTTGAGAGACTCGCACGTAACGTGACGTGTCACGCACAAGCAACCCTCACTGTACGCACCGCCATTGCAGGAATACGGGGGGGAGGGTGTGGGAGGGTCTTTAGCCAAAATTTCATGGTCTAGCTATGAGGGACTTCATCGAAAAAATATGGCTTGAGGGGTGCGTGGGGGAATGTATCTCGCAATAAGGGTCTTCACCGAATTTTCGGGGTTGTGAGGGACTTCGTTGAAATTTTATTGTTGCGAGGGGTATTTGAAGGAATATCTCTAGTCTGGAGGACTATGTCGTGGCACTGGATAACCCTGTCGATCCTCTCTCTCTGTCTAGGGAGGGTACTGGGGAGGCTTTCCCCCGGGGAAGGTGGATATATGGAGCCTACCCCTCCTGATGACATCCCTTCTTGTCCCAATGGTTAGGGCTGGTGACTTTCTGACTTGGTATCAGAGCCGTCCGGGGTTCAATTCCTGGCGCTATCCCAGCATGGGGGTGTGTCGTGGCACTAGGATAACCCTGTCGATCCTCTCTCTCTGTCTAGGGAGGGTATTGGGGAGGCTTTCCCCGGGGAAGGTGGATATATGGAGCCTAACCCTCCTGATGACATCCCTTCTTGTCCTAGTGGTTAGGATTGGTGACTTTCTGAATGACTATGCCGGAAAAACTAGCACAGAAACAAAACTGGAGGTTGTATAGGGGTGTGGGAGGAATGTATCTGGCACTCGGGGACTTGGCCGGAAAAACTCTTGGTTGTGGGGGGCGTTGGGGAGACGAAAAATATATCAGACGAAAAAATCTGCGCCATCTGAATTCTCAGACGAAAGTCTATACCTAGTTTGTACTTTCAGACGAAATCTTATGGCTTATCTGGACGATCAGACGAATTAATTTAGCCCTTAAAAAAATCAGATGAATGAGAAAAAACAGGTCTAATTTTCATACCATCAGACTGATTTCGTCTGATATCTGAGACCCTGCGATACATGCTATCGAGTTACACTGTAGTTACCATTCGTAGAATGACGTAAGCAAACAGAGCTCGTCTGAATGATTACGTCAGCAGGCCGTTTCAGTCACGCGAACAGTCGCGCCCTTTTTCAGTAGTGTTTAGAGTGTTAGAATAACGCAATGAACTAGATTGAACCATACATGGAGGTTTTGTGCTATGGTGCTGTACCCTCTATGAGCATGCACCTATCTAGCCTATAACATATACAAATATATGTTGACACACCCCTAGGCTAGACAAGGGGCGGTGTCTGGCAAGAGACAGGCAGCTCACGGTGGCACTTCTAGTCCAACCTCTAAGGCAAGGGTCTGAAGACCAGTCACAAGAGTACATACAAGACAAGAGCAAACCAGGGCGGCACTACTAGTCTAACCATTGGAGCAAAAGCCACAAGGCCAGTCACGAGAATATAATAAGAGTAGTGCACAATCAAGGTCCTAGCAAGTGAGGAGCTAATGGAACTAGACCAAGCTGTACACAGTGCCGTTGATGATCTTTAGGCGCAAGCGCCTTAGTAAAGATATCAGCTGTGTTGGCACCGGAGGCCAAGTGTAGTACGCGGGCCTGGCGTCGTTGCTGCAGCTCACGCAGGAGGAAGTACCGCAGCTAGATGTGCTTCGCTCTGCCCTCAAGTCGTGGCTCCTGACACTAGAGGATCATGGCCTTGTTGTTAGCGTATAGGACCGGGGCAGAGCTAGGCCGCTCACCTGAGTCTGTGAGCAGGAACGTAAGCCAGCAGAGCTCCTGTGCTGCGATGGCACCAGCGTAGATCTCAACCTCGCAGCTAGATTGTGCAACAGACAACGAACGGGTGGACCTCCACGAGACATCGCCTGCACAAAGGTTAAAGCAGCAGCCCAGAGAGTACCTGAGCGTCTCAACGTCGTCGGCCCACAAAGAGTCTGTGTGCCCTATCAGGACCAGTGGCATGCGTCCTCCAAGCACTAGCCCCATGCCCGATGTACTTGCTGGATAACGCAAAACCCTCTTAGCTGCCGGCCTGTAATGTGGTCGGTGTCTGCCTGTCCCCACGAAGCGAGCCAAGATGCTGAGAGGGTATGCGAGATCTGTACAAGTGCAAGTCATCAGGTACATAAGAACCCACCAGCTCTGTGTACGGGCCACTAGACTCTACAGACTCCTCAGGGCTGGAGCCGAGAGCCTGTGATCTACTGGCAGAGGTGTGGGCTGTGCGGAGGAGAACTGAAGACCGAACCTCTGGCGGACCTGGCGCACCAAGTCTGACTGTATGAGAGTGATGGTGTGCGCTGCTCTGTCCCTGGAGATCTGCAGCCCAAGGTAGCGACGCAGCTCTCCTAGGTCAGTGCAGGTATGTCTCTTCAGCAGCTCAACCTTCACCGAGGCCAGTGCGTCTCCGTCTGCAGTAGCAAAGACCAGGTCGTCTACATAGACAAGGATTTAGAATGGGGTCTCTCCTAAACAGACGAAGAGTGAAGGGTTTGCAGACGGCAGGAAGAATTGCAGGTCAGCTAACATAGCATGCAGCGTGTCGTGCCACTCACGGGGCGCCTGACGCAGGCCGTAAACTGGGCGCCGGAGGAGCCACTCGGCCCCAGGAGCGAAGGTGACGGTGAACCCCGGCGGACGGCGCAGGTAGACCTGCTCGTGCAGACTGTCCTGGAGAAGCGCTGTAGAGAAGTCCAGAGAGTGCAGCTCGTAGTCACGCTGAGCTGCTACGTGTAGCAGAGCCCGAAGAGTGGTCAACTTCGGGGTCGGGGCCAAGGTATGAAAGAAGTCAACACCCTCGTGCTGACTGAAGCCTCTCGCAATGTAGCGCGCCTTGAACACCGGTGGCTCTTCAGGAGGGCGCTTCAACTTGAAGAGCCACCAGCCATCGACTACGTTCACCCCAGGTGGGGGAACTGCGTCGACGTAGGTGCCTGTGGATCTCCAAGACGCCATCTCCTGCTCCATGGCAGCTATCCACTGAGAGGCCTAGGGTCCCGAGGTCGCCTCAGCGTAAGTGCGAGGGGTCGGGATGTTAAAGGCGTCTGGGTCACCCTCAGGGACTAGTAGCATGGAGCAGAGATGGGGAGCAGCCTCGGACAGGAAAGCAAGCTTGTACTGCCGGTCCTCCAGGACGTCAATGCCGAGGGCAGGAGCACCCCCGACGGACGGAGGACGGGAAGGGTTAGAGACCAGAGTGGTGGCGTAGTCAAGGTGGCGGGTAGAAGCAAATTCAGCGATGGTAGCGACAAGAGCGTCAAGACCCGAGAGAGGAACAGACGGATCAATAACGAGAGAGGCAAGGACTCGAGGAACAAGAGGACTAGCGACATTAAGGTAGTTAGATAGAGGAGGCGGAGCGACAAGAAGCGATGACAGAGGAGGGGAGGACGAGATGCGTGGGAACGGAGCAACATAGGGTGAGAGCGCTGAACAGACCAGAGATAGGACGGGCACGAGAGGGACGGCGAGACCAGAAGTGGGACGGAGGCGTTGGGTCAGGAGACACAGGAGGAGAACAAGGGTCGAAACAAGCTGGAGACGAGTCCGGCAGCGGAAACACAGGGCCGTAGACGGGCAGGGGAGGCAGCTGCGGGGGAGGCGCAGTTGGGTGGTCAGGGGAGGGAAGACCGAGGAGGCGAAGGGCGGATACCGGCAACGACTGCTGCTGCTGCTGCTGCTCCTCCATGCTGACACCAGAACCTCCAACTGCACCATGGCTGCCTCCGTGACTCTCCACGCCAACACCCCCAAAACGAGAACCCTCTCCAGTAGCAATGCCACCCCCAGGACCGCTGGGACAAGCTACGACAATTACCCCAGGTTTAGCACCCCCAGAACCAGCATCCCCAAAACGAGAACTCTCCTAAGCACCGGCGCCACTCCCAGGACCGCTGGGACAAGCCACGACAGTAACCGTAGGACTAGCACCCTGCTCAACGCCCGCACCACGAGAGCTGGCGGACCCCTGCGGCGGTTGCTGCTGCGGAGGCGGTGACTGCGGTGCTACTGCGGCTGCGACGGCGGCAACGGCTGCTGCTGCGGTGACAGCGGAGGAGGAGACACCAGGGCAGAGACAGGCGGCGAGAACGAAACCGCGCGGCCACTAGAGTCAGCCGACTCCTCGACCGGGACAACCGACGGGAGGGGAGTGACTTGAGGCACACCCGACGGGGTAGGACGGGGAGGGAGAGGAGCAGGGGAGTGGGAACCGGAAACAGGGGCAGGGAAACCGGGAGACCTCGGTGGGGAAAACGGTGGTAGAAGGAGACCGACTCATAAAAAGTGACATCATGCAAGTGAAAGAAGCGGTGAGACGGCGGGTGGTAAAAGTGCCAGTCAGATGCATCAAGGGGGAAGCCAAGGAAGACCCAGGGGACAGTGTGGACAGTGAGCTTGTCCATGCCAGAGGCACAAACGAGAGCAAGGCAGCACTAGACGAGGAATGCAGACGTGTCACCAGGGAACCCGGTCCAGAGAAGGGTTACCGAAACCTGCTGCTGCTGGGAGTGCGGCCACAGGTTAAGCTGGTGAGCGGCGTAGCGAACAGCGAACGACCGCAGAAAATGGGGTGCACCGGCATGGATCATGGAGGTACCAGCCACCTCCATGACCAAACCGATGCGTCGCTCAGTGACCCCATTCTGCTGCAGGGAGTCTGGCAGGGTGTACGACTGGGTGATGCCCTCCGCACAACAGAACTGGCCAAGCCGACCGGAGGCGAACTCGCCGTCACTGTTAGAGTGGAGACGAAGCACAGGGAGGCCGCGGTGGACTCGCGCAGCGATGACCCATGGGATAAGAACGTTAGGCACGTCGGCCTTCCGCTCCAGGGGAAACACCATGGTGTAGCACGTGTAGTCGTCGACAAGCACTAGAAAGTAGCGCTCCCGACGCGGCCCAGGGACAGGGGCTGGGCCCCAGACGTCTAGGTGCAGGGTCTGGAGTGGCGTAGTGGTAGGGGCAAGCGAGGAGGAGTGAGGAGCACGACGCAGCCGGCCCTCGACGCAAGGCGTGCACGGTGGCGCAGGCGAGGGAGGAAGGGCAGGGAGCGATGCAGGGAGAACGAAGACAAGACCGTGATGGGACATGTGACGCAGACGCGGGAGTGCAGGGTGACCTAGACGGTGGTGCCACAGCAGTGACGGGTGTGTGAGCGACCGACACGAGCAAGCCGCAGCGACTTGGGTGGACGCAGTCACCTGGGGGGATGCCCTCACTGAAGGGGACACAGTGTCAAGCGTAAATAGGCCAGGCACAAGGACCCGGGGGAATGTGGTGAGAGGAGCACCGGTGGTGGCCTCGGTACAGACCGCGTACCGCTCGTGTTCGGGAAACGTAGTGGTGATGCCGAGGTCCTGAAGACAGCCGACACCAACTAGGTTCCTGGAGAACGAGAAGATGTAAAGGCCTGTAAGAGAATCCGAGGGGACCGCCTGACAGGGAAGGGTGGTGGAGCTACGGACAACTACCAGACCTGAGGAGGGGTCAGCAAGCGCGACAGCGGCAGGGGCGGCAAGAGGCTTGAGTGCAGTGTGGTCGTGGAAGAAGCAGGCAGACGCTCCAGAGTCGAGCGAGAAGGAGAGCAAAGCAGTAGCGTCCGGCGGCGGAGGGGCTTGCGTGGAGCCTAGGCTAAACAAGTCACGGGGTCCTACGCCTGACGCAGCAGGGAAACCTAGACTACACACAGGGGATACAGCTACGCTAGGCAACACCGGGTAATAGGGTCCAGTCACACTAGAGTAATCAGCATACATGGCATACAAAGCAGACCTAAACTGATCCATGTCCATCTCAAAGACAGGCACACGACGGCGCACCAGGCTGTACCAGTCGGGGGGTGTCTGGCGTGGGGCCTAAGCGGAGGCGGAAGAGGTCGTCGAAGCGGCGGTAGCAGCGTGCGGCGGTGTGACCGTGGCGGTCACAGACGGTGCCGCGGCGGGGGCCGGACTGAAGCTGGTACTGGCAGGTGATCACACCGCCACTCGACACCGAGCTGCGCCCCCCACCGGCTGCTGCTGCTGAGGCTGCTGCTGATGAGGCTGCTGCTCCGGGGCACCATCCCCGGTCCCCTCGTCTGCATCACCGTCCCCTCCACCACCTCCGCCACCACCGCCACCCCCGCCACCGCCGCCACCCCTCCCGCCGCCACGCGCCCCCCGGGCCCGACGTCCCCTACCCTGACAAGACAGCGCGAAGGCTGCCGCAGCGGTCTCAGCAACAGCAGCAAATACGTCAGAGTAAGTGCACTGGAAGGGAGCACAACCGTGGAAGATAGGGACCACCGCAGTATTGCTCAACTGAGCGATAGTGCCCTGGCGGATCTCTATCGCGGTCAGGGTAGTGACAAAGTCAGTAAGGGTGAGGTCAACAGGGTGGAGGGCAAGCAAGTGGTCGCGGGCGGTTGCTAGGTGGTCAGGAAGGCACGTGGCAAGGAAGTAGGGGGTAGCGTCAAGGGGGGGAGGCAGTACAAGGAGCTGAGCCTCAGTGCTAGCAGCGCGGTATCTAGCCTCTAGTGCGCGCAGGTGAGTGGCGAGATCAGCTACTACGGGAAAAGGCGCAAGGTCAGGGAAGTTCAGGGGGGGGAGGAGACGACTGGCAGAGGCGGAGGAGGGAGTGGAATAGCGTGCAATAACATCATCTAAGTACGCCTGCGCAGTCTCTAGGGCCTGGTAGCGGGGGCGCTCAGACAGGGGGAGGGCGCGACTGCGGGTTGGGGGCGTCAGAGAGGGCAACAGGCGGGTTGGGGCAGGGGATCTTACCGTCGACGTTAATGGCCAAAGACTGGCCATCCTGGCGTTGTCCCCTCAGCGAGCGGCGGAGGTCGGCGAGCCACGCCTCAAAGTCAATCGCCCGACCCTCCGCGTCCAGGCGGAGCACAGCGTCCGCCATCGCCACGGCTGCAGCAGCTGACTGTTGCTAGGGGAGGAGGAGGAGAGGGCGGTGGAGAGCGGAGGTGGAGACGGCCGGCGGGAGCGCTGGCACAGAAGGGGGAACCAGGGCCAGCATATCGGGGCGGCACAGCAGCACGGCGGCTCGGCGACTCGGCAACTCGGCGACGCGGCGGCTCGGCGACTCGGCGGCTCGGCGGCACGGCGGAATGGCGACTCGGCTACTCGGCGGCTCGGCGGCTCGGCGGATCGACGGTGTGGTGGCGCGGCGCGGCGCAGCTCGGCGGCGCAGCGGCTCGGCGGCACGGCTCAGCGGCTCGGCGGCGCAGCGGCTCCGCGGAGTGGTGCATCGGCTCGGAAGCGCGGCGCGGTGCGGCATGGCAGGGCCGGCGCAGCGTGACTGGGCCGGCGCGGAGTGACGAGGCCGGTGCGACGTGACGGGCCTGGCGCGGAGTGACGGGGCCGGCGCAGCGTGACGAGGCCGGCGCGGTGTGACGGGGCCGGCACGAGGTGACGGGGATGGCGCGGCATGACGGGGCCGGCGCGGCGTGACGGGGCCGGCGCGGTCTAGCAGGGCCGACGCGACAGGACGGGGCCGGCGCGGCGTGATGGGTCCAGCGCGGTCTAGCGAGGCCGGCGCGGCGTGACGGGGGCCAGCGTGGCGGGACGGGGCCGGCGCAGCGGGACGGGCCAGCGCGGCGTGACGGGGCTAGCGCGGCGTGACGGGGCGCCGGCTAGGTTGCGGTCTAAGGCTAGGGCTAGGGCTGGGGGCGGAAGCGTAGGCAGGGAGGGGGACCTAACCTTGCGTGATACCATGTTAGAATAACGCAATGAACTAGATTGTGCCATACAGGGAGGTTTTGTGCTATGGTGCTGTACCCTCTATGCGCATGCACCTATCTAGCCTATAACATATAGAAATATATGACATAGAGCGCATAGCGCGAATAGTTACGGGGTGGTTTACTGTTCAGAGGGTATTAACCCTGATAGCACTGTTCATCGAATCCCAAACTTATCTCATCACGATCCAACTCAAATTCCAACTGCAACGTGGCTCTCTAGTTTCGCCACGTAATCCCATTCTGTCCCATAAACCATTTTCCCACAACCGTTCTTGCATGCTATATAAACCTTGCTTGTATTCGCCAATATCATAAATCATTACCCAGTTACTTCTTCGCATACTTCGCCAACAACTTCTTCGCTTAAGTCTTCCGCCACACTATTTCCTCGATTTAACCAACTCTGCTATTCTCTAGCGGATTAAGGCCAAGCGGCCTAACACTTGGTATCCAGAGCTTGGCAGGGAGCGTCTTCCAACGAGCGACCGTCGACGACGATACTACACCGTCATCGTCCCACGGTGCCGACCTGCAGACTGGGAGTCGCCGAGCCGACTATGGCCTCCGCCATGGCAACTAAACCCCAAGACATGGGAAACTCGCTTGCCACCCTCATGCAGCAACTCGAGGCGCTGATGCTTGAATATCGTCAGGTACAGGTTGAAATGCAACAACTTCGTGAATTGGCTTCTTCTTAACCCTATGGCCATGCTACACCAACTCCAACACATTAACTGTCGCGGAAGCACTGCCGGAGCGTCGAACGACGCTGAAGTTGCAGAAGCCGGAGCCGTTTGACCCAAGTCATCGCGACTAGAACGTGCGGACGTGGATGTTCATGCTAAGCAACTACTTCAACGCGAGCGGGGTGCAAGAGGCAGATGCGCAGCAGCGAATCAAGTACTCCGTAACGCTGCTGAGGGGCCCGACCTTGGAGTGGTGGTGCCAACTCACACAAACTACTATTAGAAAGGCTCACGTAGATAAGCATCAGCAGTGCGAGGGGAATGCAGCTGCAATGTCGAGCTTAGGTAGTCTAGCTTTGGGTGTTACCACGGTTCCAACCACATGGGGAGGTTTTGAAGCGTCGCTGACAGCTAGGTTTGATTTGGTGAATGCCTTCAAAGCTGCTAGGAAGCGTCTGCATCATTTTCGTCCGATAGGAAATGTCCAGGAGTACACGGTTCTTGAGCCTCTGCAACAAAATGGATGACATCACAGAAGCAGAGATGCGCGATCGCTACCTCAAAGGGTTAAGGTCGGACATAACAAAAGTCATAGCGATTCACGGATTGTCCACCTTGGAGGCAGTAGTTGCAGCAGCAGAACGCGTCGACGCAATACGAAGTCGACGGGGTCGTGACGATTGCGATAGGAGTTACAATAATCCGATCAACGATACTTGCTCGAGGGAGGGACCATCACCCATGGAGATTGGTGCAGTTATCAGTGATAGCTCACAGAGACCCGGATGTAGAGGGAACCGTCACTACTGCAAAAGGCCAGGACACATGAAGTGGGACTATCCTCAACTTAAGGAGCGGCAGCAAAGAAACGGAAACCGCCAGTAGATAGAGGGTCGCTAGCTGGTGTGCAGGCTTCCGTACCCGCCGGGTCTACACATGTAGAGGAGATCTACGCCAAACAGGGTAGACGATGTTGACCAGTAGCAAAGTCACAATGGAGTTTGATTTCAGCTGAGACAAAGGAGATGAGGGAGCAGGTTAAGCATTACCTAGCGCAGGATTTCATCCAGCCGTCCAGATCTCCTTGGGCAGCACCGATCCTATTTGCACCTATGAAGGACGGGGGTGAAGGATGTGTATTGATTACCGAGCATTGAACGCCGCCACCATCAAGAATAGGTTCCCAATGCCGAGGGTAGAGGATCTTCTAGATGTAGTGCAGGGTGCTAGAATTTTCTCCAAGATCGATCTTCGTTTAGGATATCACCAGATTCTAGTAGTTCCAAAGGATCAGGATAAGACAGCGTTCCGTACAAAGCAGGGGTTGTACGAGTTCAAGGTCTTGCCATTCGGATTGACCAACACCCCAACAACATTCCAGACGCTCATGAATAGGGTGCTAGCAGAGTTCATCGGATCCTTCATTGTAGTCTAATAAGACCACAACCTAGTCTACTCCAAGATGCCAGAAGAGCACGTAGAGCACCTGCAGAAAATCTTTGAGGTCTTGCGAAAGGAGCAGTTGTACGCTAAGCAGTCAAAGTGCAGGTTGTTCCTTCCAGAGGTCGAGTTTCTAGGCCATATCATATCCGCTAGTGGCGTTAGGACTGACCCAAAGAAGATCGCTTCAGTGCAGCAGTGGACAACTCCTACCTCCATTGCTAGTCCACTTACCGACGTACTTTGTAAGGGCATCGAGTTCCATTTGTTAGAATGAGAACTGAATAATTGAGTAGAGAGAGAGTACAGGTGTTGTACCCTCTAAGAGATGGGCCTATACAGTCTATGCAAACATAGGAGATACACATGTTTGACACACCCCCTAGACTGCAGAGGGGCATGTCCTGAACAAGCAGCTCAGGGCGGCACTACTAGTCCAGCCTTTGAGACAAGGGTCTAAAAGACCAGTCAGAAGGAGTACAGACAAGGCAAGAACAAGGCCAGGGCGGCACTACTAGTCCAGCCACTGGGAGAGGACACAAGTCCAGTCTGAGTACACATATAAAGGACAGCACAAAGTCAAGGCCAAAGCAAGTGAGAGGCTACAGGAACTAGACCAAGCTGTACACAGTGCCGCTGATGATCTTTAGGCGCAAGCGCCTTCGTAAAGATATCAGCTGTGTTGGCACCTGAGGCCAAGTGTACTACCCAAGCCTGGCGTCGCTGCTGTAGCTCGCACAGGAGGAAGTACCGCAGCTGAATATGCGTTGCTCTGCCCTTGAGTCGAGGCTCCTGACACAGGAGGATCATGGCCCTGTTGTCAGCGAACAGGACCGGGGCAGAGTTAGGTCGCTCACCTAAGTCAGTGAGCAAGAAGGTCAGCCAGCGGAGCTCCTGTGCCGCCATGGCACCAGCGTAGATCTCGGCCTCACAGCTGGACTGGGCAACAGACGAGGAGCGGGTAGCTCTCCACGAGACGGCACCTGAACCAAGGCTGAAGCAGTAGCCCTGGGTAGACCTGAGTGTCTCGGCGTCGTCTGCCCACGAAGCGTCAGTGTGTCCAGTAAGGACCACTGGCCCACGTCCTCCTAGCACTAACCCCATGCCCGATGTACTAGCAAGATAACGCAAAACCCTCTTAGCAGCAGACCAGTGCTGCGGTCGGTGTCTGCCTGTGGCCACAAAGCGAGCCAGGATGCTGAGAGGGTATGTGAGATCTGGGCGAGTGCAAGTCGTCAGGTACATGAGGCAACCCACCAGCTCTGCGTAGGGGCCGCTGGGCTCTACCGACTCCTCAGAAATTGGAGCGGAGAGTCTGTGGTCTACAGGCAGAGGGGTGGGCTGTGCAGAGGAGAACTGAAGGCCGAACCTCTGAAGGACCTGGCGCACCAAGTGTGACTGAGTCAGGGTGATGGTGCACGATGCTCTGTCCCTGGAGATCTGCAAGCCAAGGTAATGGCGAAGTTCTCCAAGGTCAGTGCAGGTGTGTCTCTTCAGCAGCTCTGCCTTCACTGAGGCCAGTGCGTCCCTGTCTGCTGTGGCAAAGACCAGGGTGTCGACGTAAACAAGGATGTAGAACGGAGTCTGGCCAGCACGAACGAAGAGTGAGGGGTCTGCGAAAGACGGAAAGAACTGCAGGTCAGCAAGGGTAGCACGCAGCGTGTTGTGCCACTCACGGGGAGCCTGGCACAGGCCGTAGACGGGGCGCCGCAGGAGCCACTGGGTCCCAGGAGGGAAGGTGCCAGTAAAGCCCTGAGGGCGACGCAAGTAGACCTGCTCGTGTAGGCTGCCCTGAAGGAAGGCAGTGGAGAAGTCGAGGGAGTGAAGCTCGTAGTCACGCTGAGCAGCTAGGTGTAACAGAACCCGAAGAGTAGTCATCTTCGGGGTCGGAGCGAAGGTCTGGAAGAAATCCACCCCCTCATGCTGACTGAAGCCTCTAGCCATGTAGCGCGCCTTGAACACAGGCGGCTCTCCATGAGGGCGCTTCACCTTGAAGAGCCAGCAGCCATCGACTACGTTCACCCCAGGCGGGGGAACTGCGTCGACGAAGGTGCCGGTGGATCTCCAAGATGCCATCTCCTGCTCCATGGCAGCTATCCACTGCGAGGCCCAAGGTCCCGAGGTCGCCTCAGCGTAAGTGCGAGGGGTCGGGATGTCGAAAGCGTCTGGGTCACCCTCAGGGACTAGCAGCATGGAACAGAGATGGGGAGCAGCCTTGGAGAGGAAAGCAAGCTCGAACTGGCGGTCCTCCAGGACGTCACTGCCAAGGGCAGGAGCACCCCCGACAGACGGAGGACAGGCAGGGTCAGAGACCAGAGCAGTGGCGTAGTCAAGGCGGCGGGTAGAGGCGAAGTCAGCGACCGCAGCTACAAGAGCGTCAAGGCACGAGACCGGAACAAACGGGTCGGTAACGAGAGAGGCAAGGACCCGAGGAACAAGAGGACGAGCGGCACGAAGGTAGTCAGACAGCGGGGGGGGGTGCAACAAGAAGGGAGGACGGAGGAGGCGACGGGAGAAGGGGAGGACGAGACGCGTGGGAACGAAGCAACATAGGGTGGGAGCGCAAGACAGGGGAGGCAGGACGAGCACGGGAGGGACGGTGAGACCAGACGTGAGACGGAGGAGTCGGGTCAGGAGACAGGGGAGGGAACACAGGAGGGGAACGAGGGGGAAGACGAGCCGGGGATGAGTCCGGCAGAGGGAACACAGGGCCGTAGACGGGAAGAGGAGGAGACGGTCGGAGAGGAACAGACGCAGGGTCAGGGGACGGAAGGCCGAGCACGCGAAGGGCTGACACCGGCGGGGACTGCTGCTGCGGCGGCACAACGCCGACACCTGGACCGCAAGCTGCTCCTCGGCTACCACTGGCACACTCCACACCAGCACCCGCAGAGGGAACACCTCCAGGGCCCGAAACCCCTCGAGGACCGGTACCACCCCCAGGGCTACCGGGACTAGCACGCACTCCAATGCCAGCACCCCCAGAGTCAACGAACGGGTGCTGCAATGGCGGCGGCGGCGGCAGCGACAACGACGGCTGCGGCGTCTGCGGCGGAGGTGACAACGGCTGCGACAGCAGGGGTGATAGCGGCGGCAGAGGCGGTGGAGGAGGGGACGCCGGGGGAGGGGCGGCCGGCGAGGACTGCGCCGCAGGACCACCAGAGTCATTAGACTCCTCAACCGGTACCACCGACGGAAGAGGGGTGACGTGGGACACACCAGTGGGGGCAGGACGGGGAGGAGGAGGGGGAGGGGCAGGGACTACCGTGGAAGGAGTGACCAGGAACAGGGGGGGGTAACCGGGGGACCGCGGTGGGGGAAGCGACGGTAGTAGGAGACGGACTCGTCAAAGGTGACGTCGCGAGAGTGAAAGAAGCGGTGAGACGGCGGGTGGTAGAAGTGCCAGTCGGACGCGTCAAGGGGAAAACCGAGGAAGATGCAGGGAAGGCTGCGGGCAGTGAGCTTGTCCGTGCCGGAGGCACGGACGTGAGCAAGGCAGCCCAGACGTGGAACGCAGACGCGTCACCAGGAGACCCAGTCCAAAGACGGGTTGGCGAAACCTGCGGCTGCTGGGGGTGCGGCCACAGGTTAAGCTGGTGAGAAGCGTAGCGCACAGCGAATGGCCACAGAAAAATGGGGTGCACCGGCATGGATCATGGAGGTGCGAGCCACCTCCATGACCAAACCGATGCGTCGCTCAGCGACCCCATTCTGCTGTGGGGAGTCTGGTAGGGTGAACGTCTGGGTGATGCCCTCCGCACGACAAAAGCGACCAAGGACACTTGAGGCAAACTCGCCACCACGGTCGGAGTGAAGGCGCAAGACAGGGAGACCTCGGTGGACACGGGCAGAGACAAGCCAGGGGATAAGAGAGGCAGGCACGTCGGCCTTTCGCTCCAGGGGAAAGACTGTGGTGTAGCGAGTGAAGTCGTCAACAAGCACGAGGAAGTAGCGCTCTCGACGCGGCCCATGGACGGGGGCGGGGCCCCAGACGTCCATGTGCAGGGTCTGCAGCGGCGCGGCGGTAGGGGGAAACGAGGAGGAGTGAGGGGCACGGCGAAGCCGACCCTCGACGCAAGGCGTGCAAGGTGGTGCTGGGGAAGAGGGAAATGCGGGGAGAGAACCAGGGAGACCAAGGACGAGACTGTGCTGGGACATGTGACGCAGACGCGGGAGCGCAGGGTGACCTAGGCGGTGGTGCCAAAGGAGAGTCCGGTGAGTGAGGGACCGACAAGAGCAGGCAGCAGCAACCTGGGTAGACGCAGCCACCTGAGGGGGCGCCCCAGCCGGGGGGGCCACGGTGTCCAGAGTGAACAGGCCGGACACCGGGTCCCGGGGGAACGTGTACAGGGGGGCACCAGTGGCGGCCTCGGTACAGACAGCATACCGCTCGTGACCAGGGAACGTAGTGGTGACGCCAAGGTCCTGGAGGCAGCCGACACCAACTAGGTTCCTGGAGAACGAGGGGATATGCAGACCTGTAAGAGAGCCCGAAGGAACCGCCGGACAGGGAAGGGTGGTGGAACTGCGGGCGACTACCGGACCGCCGGAGGGGTCAGCAAGAGAAACGGCAGCAGGAACAGGAAGCGGCGTCAGTGTAGTAGAGTCGCGGAAGAAGCACCGGGAAGCGCCAGAGTCCAAGGTGAAGGAAAGCAAAGCAGAGGCGTCTGGCGACGGGGCGACGGCAGAAGCACCAAGGCTAAACAAAGCAGGGGATCCTATGCCTGACGCAGCAGGGGAGGCTAAGCTAGGCACACCTACACTAGACGACAGTGAATAATAAGCGGGAAGCGCACTAGAGTCATCAGCATACATCACATGCAGAGCAGAAACAATGGCATCCATGTCCATGTCAAAAATCTGAATCCTACGACTAAGCAAACTGTGCTAGTCCGGGAGGTCTGGCGACGGGCCGAAGCGCTGACGAAACAGGTCGTCCAGGCGACGAAAACAACGGGGAGTGGTATGACCGATCTTACCGCAAACGAAGCCGCGGCGAGGACCGGTCTGGATCTGGTACTGACAACGCACGCCTCCCGAACCACCACTCGGCACACCACCACGCGCCCGACCACCTCCAGCACCAGGCCACCCGGGCGGGAGGACACTCGCCTGCCTCGTCTGCGGCGGCTGCTGCGGAGGCGGCGGCTGCTGCGACTGCTACGACTGCTGCAGCTGCTTCTGCGACTGCGGAGGCGGTGGCTCAGCTGGACTGGGCAGGGTCCCCTCGTCCGCTCCAGCACTAGACGACCCGACTTCACCACCACCCCCTCCTGCACCTCCGCCTCCTCCGCCGCGCCCAGCCTTGGGGCGGTGGCCCTTCCCCGAACGAAACTGCGCTGCAGCAGCAGTCTCAGCCACAGCGACAGAACCGTCGGAGAAGGTACACTGAGCGGGGGCACAACCTTGAAAGATAGGGACCGGCACGGTACCGCTCACCTGGGCGATGGAGCGGTGGCGGGTCTCAATAACAGTCAGGGTGTCTACAAAGTCGGTGAGGGTGAGCTCACCGGGGTGAACGCTAAGGAAGCGGTCGCGGGCGGCGGCAAGGCGGTCAGGGAGGCGGATGGCAAGCAGGTAGAGGGTAGAGGTAATGGGCGGCTGGTGGGCACTAAGCTGTGCGTCAGTGCAGGCAGCACGCCAGGTCTCATCTATCGAGCGCAGGTGGGCAGCCAGGTTAGAGGCAGTGGGGAAAGATGCAAGGTCGAGAAAGAGCATCGGAAGGATCAGGCGACCCACCGAGGCAGCAGGAGGGGTGGAATAGCGCTTGATGACAGCATCTAAGTAAGCTTGGGCGGTAGTGATGGACCTAAAGCGAGGGCGCTCGGACGGGGGAAGGGCATTGCTAATGGCAACCTGAGCGACAGCGTCTCGAGAAAGCCAGACAGAGCGCGCAAGGGCAGTGGCTGCAGTAGACTCGCGCTCAGCGGGTGTGGGGTCAGCGGGCAGAACAGCAGGGAGGTCTGGGCAGGGGAGCGTACTGTCAAGGTGTGCGGAAAGCGGGTGGCCATCCTGCCGATGGCCAGTGAGGTGGCGACGGAGGTCGGCGAGCCACGCCTCGAACTCCAGAGGCTGGCCTTCAGCGTCGAAGCGAAGCTCCGCCGCCATCAGGAGCAGTGCAGGACTGTACAGTGCGGTGCAGTGCGGTGCAGCGCGGTGCAGTGCGGTGCAGGGCGGTGCAGTGCGGTGTAGGGCAGTACCGCGCAGTGCAGTGCGGTGCAGTGCGGTGCAGTGCGGTGCAGGACGGTGCAGTGCGGTGCAAGGATGGGGAACCGTACCAGGGAGGATGCAGGGCCGGGGCAGGGACGACGAGCGGGCCGCACACAGCTCGGGCCAGAAGCAGCGGGCACCAGGCCGACGGGACGGGCGTGGGGCTGGCTGGGATGGGCGCAGGGGCCGAGCAGACGGGCGCGGAGGTCGCGAGGGCGGGCGCGGGGCCGGCTGGGACGGGCGCAAGGCAGGCGCGGCGGGGCCAGGCAGGCGCGGCGGGGCCAGGCAGGCGCGGTGGGGCCAGGCAGGCGCGGCGGGGCCAGGCAGGCGTGGCGGGGCCAGGCAGGCGCGGCGGGGCCAGGCAGGCGCGGCGGGGCCAGGCAGGCGCGACGGGGCCAGGCAGGGCGCGACGGGGCTGGGCAGGGCGCGACGGGGCCAGGCAGGCGCGGCGGGGCCAGGCAGGCGCGGAGGGGCCAGGCAGGTGCGGCGGGGCCAGGCAGGCGCGACGGGGCCAGGCAGGGCGCGACGGGGCTAGGCAGGGCGCGACGGGGCCAGGCGAGCGCGACGGGGCCGGGCAGGGCGCGACGGGGCCGGGCAGGGCGCGACAAGGCCGAGCTGGCGCGACGGGGCCAGGAAGGGCGCGACGGGGCCAAAAGGCGTGACGGGGCCCAGGAGGGGCGCGACGGGGCCCAGAAGGGGCGCGACGAGGCTAGGCGGGGCGCGACGGGGCCCAGGAGGGGCGCGACTGGGCTAGGGGGTCGCGACGGGGCCAGGAGGCGCGAAAGGGCCCAGGAGGGGCGCGACGGGGCCCAGTAGGGGCGCGATTGGGCTAGTGGCGCGACGAGGCCCAGGAGGGGCGCGACGGGGCTAGGGGGCCGCGACGGGGCCAGGCGGGGGCGCGACGGGGCCAGGAGGCACGACGGGGCCCAGGGGGAAGCGGCGGGGCCTAGCTAGGGTACGGGCGGAAGCGGTAGGTGGGGGATCCTAACCTACGCGTGATACCATGTTAGAATGAGAACTGAATAATTGAGTAGAGAGAGAGTACATGTACCCTCTAAGAGATGGCCCTATACAGTATATGCAAACATAGGAGATACACATGTTTGACACCATTGGGGTCCAGCACAGCAGCAGGCGTTCGAGCAGATGAAGGCGTCTCTTACATCCTCACCGACTCTTTCATACCCCGATCCAACTCGCCCGTACGTAGTAGCGACCGACGCATCTGATCAGGCCATCGGAGCAGTACTTCTTCAGGACCAGGGCTGCGGGTTGAAGCCGATCGCATACGAGTTGCGCAAGCTGAGAGGAGCGGAGCTGAACTATCCGATCCACGACAAGGAGGCACTAGTAATCATCCACACATACAAGGTATGGAGGTGTTACCTAGAGGGGTCAGATAGTGTCGTATGCACGGACCATTCCTCGCTAAGGTTCCTTAAGTCACAACCGCAGCTGAGTCGCCGCCAGGCTAGATGGATGGAGTTCATGGAGGGGAGTTTCCACTACAGGATAGAGTACAAGCCAGGCATGCGCAACCCAGTAGATCCGCTCACTCGCCCTAGTTGCCAGGTCGCTAGTCTCACACTCACCACTGGCCATCCACTTCTCACAGCACTTTTCGAGCACGGATACATATTAAATCCAGACTTCACACCACAGCCGCCCGCAGGAGCAGAGGTGCAGGGTAGTGTCTACATTTGGAAGGGTACCTCACGGATTTGGGTTTCCGCCTACCGCCCTCTTCGCCAACTCCTACTCTCAGAGGCGCACGACGTGGTTAGTGCAGGTCATTTCGGGGCACATAAGACAGTTAAGACACTTAGTCGCACGTACTTCTGGTCAGGGCTCGCAGGCGGCGTAGAGGATTACTTTCGCTCGTGCGATACTTGTCAGCGCACCAAGTCCTCTCGCCAGCGTAAAGCCAGACTCCTCCAACCGATTCCACCACCCGACCGTCCTTGGCAGGAAGTTACGATGGACTCCATCATGGCCCTACCGTGGACAGTTAGAGGTCACGACACGATCTTCGTTGTAGTGGATAATTTCTGTAGAGCAACGCACTTCATCCCCACGTATGGCAAGTCAGAACAGAGGAAGCCGCAATCCTCGTTCCATCATCTCAGACTGCAATCCTTGTTTCACCTCTAAGTTTTGGAAGTAGCTCTTTGCTCTCTTTGAGACTCGCTTAGCTATGTCATCGGCTTACCACCCAGAGACAGATGGGCAGACAGAGTGTGTCAACCAAACCTTGGAGCAGATCCTTCGCAGCATCACCATGTACGATGCAGCAGCTTGGGACAAGAAGCTGAGCATGGCCGAGTTCGCCTACAACAATACGCATCACTCGTCCACAGGCATGTCACCATTCTTCGCACTGTACGGTCAGCATCCCAATGTCCCCACTCGTATCGACATCACATCCATAGTCCCACGTGGTGACAATTTCCACCAGCATCTCCCCTCCCATGGAAGCGACGTCCGCGGCGCCTGTAGCCTGAAGATACGTCTGGAGGCACGAGTTTTCATGAGACAGTGAAGCCGAAGGAACCCTGCTGTCGTCGGCAGCGTCGTAACCACGCCAACGGACCAAGAAGTCAATGAAGGAAACACCCCCCTGAAGCACCTTCCCGCCACGCTATTTCATCGATTTAACCAACTCCGCTATTCTCTAGCGGATTTAGGCCAAGCGGCCTAACACAAATAGCTTTGAATAGGTACATTAACGAACATGTACTTCTAGCAGATATAAAAGTAGCTTCTCTCTCATTTATTATTAACTTGTTCTCCATGAATTTTTGCACACCACTCACAAGCTCTTAGAATTCCACAGTCTTACTAGTCTACCATTCGAGCAAAGATCCTTGCTCAAGTCTTGAAGTATCACAAGGCTATAACACTAATTCAGCTGTTACAATTTGTTAATGCTAGCTACTTCCAGTATTCTTTTCTACTTCAAGTACTTGTGTTTGCAGATTCTATACTTAATCTCCTGCACCCTTTTACAAATTATTACATGGTATGAGAGCTATCCAGAATTAAGAATCTTGTCCACTCAACAAATAACTGGAGCAGTATCATCTCCAACAACTAGACTCACAGGTGTTACAAATCCTACAATTTTTACAGGACAAGCAAGTGATTCTGCAGCAGGAAATTTTCCACCTGCAGTTGCTTCAATTGGGATGCCTCAACAACAGCAAGGGTTGCCTGCTGTGCATCCAGTGGGGACTTTGTCCTCTGCACCTGCAACACCACAACAAGCAGCAGCGTTAGTAACAACGACTTTTAGTGGCATGAGTCTTGATGGCTCTAGTTATACAAGAGCTGCGACCGCTCCAAGCTCCTGTTCTTCATTCGTGTTTACACCTGCACAACAACAGTGATTTCAGTTTCTGCAATAACAATAAGTGCAACAACAGTTTCAGCAGCAACCTCAATACCAGCAACAGCAACGGTAGTTCCTGCAACAACAGATTGCCTTTACTGGACCTGTTTTTCAGGCTCCCAATCTTTTATGTAACACAAAGATCAAGACGACAATACCTTTTATGGCGCTGACTTTTACTCATGGATTTTCGAATTTGAGCTCCTCGCAAAATCTGCTAGATTATGGCCTTTCTTCGATGGCGATTATTCGTATCGTGTCAGGGGAACACAGATGGAACACCAGAGTTTTCTTTATGCTTCACTCAATGCTTATACAGTCCTCATTTGAAACATGTCACTCAAAGAGCAGCTTGGAATACGCTCCCTTCATACCAGCTTAACTCAAGCTGAATCTGCATGGAAGCATTAAAAGGGGCTATACATGGCACAGGATACCATTTCCGTGGGTTAGATTCTCTCACAACTGACAACTGTACAAATGTTTCGGACTATGTCAATTGCATTCACACACTTTGCGACCAACTCAAAAAATGCGACGGATACTTCTCGAATGACATGTTAATAACTGTCCTTCTTGCCGGAATCGGACCAGAATGGCGGAAGTGTCGATCTCTTCTTCGCATTCAACACAATCTTTCTGAAGCTGAAATTTGTTCGATTCTTCAAGCAGAGCAGCACGACCTTGACCTACAAGCAGCACGTAACAAAAACGGGGGAGTTCATCTCAGTTTTTACTCAACACCGTCTAAACGCGCCAACAAGTTCTTTTGTCACTACTGCACAAGGATGGACACAGCATAAAATATTGCAACAAGCTTCAGGCTGATAAGGAAAGAGGAGTGCAACAGCCGTCGCAGCAGTCCAAGCAACTCGTAAAGCAGAATCCACCAACAACAACTTCTACCACATCAGGAAAACAATTCTTCAGTCGCGTTACTACAATTCATACAGCTGACTCGGATTTCGACGACGATGCAGAATCCAGCTCGATTGAACAACCTGAAAATATGGTCGTACCTCAAGTTTACGCTAATCTTGCTCGGATCGTTGCAGGCCCCAACACTTGTGCTCTGCAGAGACGCTCTTCATTACTCATCAGCATCCTCTTCCACGTCATGTCTCTGTCACAGTCGCCAACGGACAAACTATTATGGCACGCTCAATTAGCAGCGTCATGTTGGAATCTATTGACACTGGCTTTCCTTACATCTTAAGACCGTCCTCATTATCGCTGGACATGATTTTAATCTTCTTTCGATGGCTCAACTCCTGCGACTTAAGATCACGACACAAGGAAATTGTGAAACTATGGACCAGGAATTGTATTACAACAAGACGAATACATACATCGGGAGAGCTGCCATACAGTATGGCATCTCCGTTCTTCAATTTGAAGCACAAGGAACTTTGGGTGATTCCGAAAGAGTAATTTCTCTTGGACCTTGGCAACATCCTGAAGAAACCAATCATCAACAAGTTGAGGTCGACTTCTGTGCAACTGCAGTTCCAACAGCATCTCGTATAGCTGCTGCAGTGTTCACAACCCTCGATTCCTGGCCAAAAAACACAGCCGACGAAGATACATCAGCCTGGCGGAACTATTATGATACTTTAAGACAACTCACTGACAAACCTGCAGTATCGTAGGGACCCAGCAGCAGCAGCAGTGTAGCATAAGCAGCTGAGCAGTAGAGTAGCAGCGAAGCAAAAACAAGGGTTCTCATTGGTCAACCTGCAGCATGTTGTGTAATGTCATCATATGCTATCACATTCTGTCTGCCCCCCATCCCATGTTTCAATTCACATGTCTGTTTTGAATGTGTGTGTGGAAGAATTTGTATGTGGTGTGTTATGGAGTTTGGGAATGCGTTTTGTGTTATCTTTTTTTATAGCAGGTATTTGTGATGATGGATATTGAGAAGATCTCTCCGACGCAACAAGAACCGCTTCAATCAGAGCAAGAACGTGAAAGCTATGAAGATTCAAAATCCATGAGTTTGCGTTACAATTGCGGCAGTTACAAAGTGAAGTTGTGGGGTGACAATATAAAGTTGGGTCGAGAAAAATCGTCACTCTACTGTAGCAGCTGCAAATTGGTTGGGAACGACCAAACTAGGTTGACAAGGGTGGCCAACTTGGTTGGATTGGTTGGGAAGGGAAAAATGTCAAAGTTGGGGTTCCTTTAGGGAGGGGAATCTTTGTGCTTTTGGGATTTTCTTGGTTGGGGACTCTCTTGGAACCTTTCCTATCATCCCTCTCTTCCCTTCCAACCTCTTTCTTGCTCCTCTAATTCCTTGTGAGAGTATTGGACCTTCATTGAAGTTTGAGATTGAGTGAAGTTCTTCTCCTACAGCATACCCCCCTATGCTTTGAGAGACATAGTGTCGCAAATACTCCATTAATCGTCATGATTTAAATTGGGAATGATAGCTGCGATTAATAGCTACAACATGCCCAGATTTCGCGACATTCCAACGGCTAGTGCTTCGTCGAAGACGTTTCTTGTGGGCACGACTTTTCTGCCCAGAATTTCGGATTCATATTTTGAGTCATTCTAGCTCCTAAATTCACCTAGACTTCGTCCTTAATCCTATCACAGCAGATACACAAGATACAGAAATCGAAAAAGGAGACTTAAATCTGGAACCAGAAGAAATATTCCACCTGGAGGTTAAAACTACGAAGTTCCCTCTTATTCACTTCGTTCCTGGACAACTCAAAGAATCTCCAGCAGTTTCTCAGTTTCTTCGTTTCTCAGTTCCTGAAGCTGGACCTACAGTATGGCGGAGCTCTACTGTATATGATCTCTTTTATCGAAGCTTCTACCCGCTACGTTTGGACTGTTAACATTCTAGCTCGTCATATGGCTCACTCCATTTTCGTCGCGTGGCTCGCATTAGCTACGAGAGAATCGAAGGAGAAGCTTCAAGAATTTCAAAGTGACGGAGCAGGAGAGTATACCAGTAATACCATTTCTGAGTATCTTCAAACCCTAGGCATCAAACGGCGAGGGTCTCTGCCGCATCAACACCAACACATGGGGGTAGCGGAGCGGATGAACAGAACCGTACAGGAGAAGATGGAGTATTGCTGACCCAAGATGCACTTCCACCGCACTTTTGGACATACGCCCTGTACCATGCCGTTCTTCTGCACAACTTGTTGTCCACAATGTCTCTTCCACAATTTTCTTCGCCACAACTGCAGTGGACAAACACAGGTGGGAACACCAAACTTTTAAGAGTTTTTTGCTGTCTCGTCCAATATCGACCTCCGACTTCAGCGCTTCGGAAATTTTATGAACGGGCTAAGTGGGGTATTCATCTTGGCATCGAAAAATAGTTTTACGCGTGGAAGATCATGGATCTTTGCACGAGTCAAATTGTACCAGCACGTGATTGTCTTTTCGACTCATCTTACCTGTTTTTCGAGCTCAACAGGCAACAGCTGCCAACCCTGCCAGGCTATTCAAAGGCTTGCGTGCCTTCGCTACCGACGAAGCTGAGGCAGACGTATAGGATGAAGCAGCTGCCGAGGCTTTAGATTCAGCTGCCACAGACATCCCTATACCCGCTACGTCAACCGGAACCGCTGAATTCATCCCATTCAGCGAAGCTGATTCTGAAGACGTTCGGGATGTTCTTCTTGATTACGAATGTGATCGCCAGCAGCAGCCCATGCCCGTTGTCTCCGAACCACCTATCTGTGTGACACCCAGTGAAATTGGGGGGGAACAGGGGTCAAAAGGCAATTTCTCTGGTGTAAATTCCAATCGTCCTCGTTTTACAGAAACTGGGTTACAGGTTTTGGGACTTGCAGTTGCAGTACAGTCGAACAACAATAAGATTCCGGAGCCGAAAACCGTTCGCCAAGCTTTGACTAGTCCACGTAGGGGAAAATGGCGGGAAGCCGTGGACTGGGAGTTAGCGGCTCTGGAAAAATGAGATACATGGGATCCAATCCCACTAGAAGAAGTCAAGGGGAGTAAGGAACTTACCGGCAAGTGGGATGTCAGAACGACGAGTTTCCAGCGTGGCACCTTGTTGACTGGACTTCCAGCGCGAGTGAATCATGAATCCTCGCTAAAATTACTCCCATCGCAAAATTCAGAGCAACACCTACGTTTTAAAGTCAAACGTTAATTTTCCATATAATCCCTTTAAAACGCCCATGGGTTTATAGTTTTTATTCAATTAAATCCCCCCCACGTTTTCAAACCAGTCTCGTAAACTCCCTATGGGCATATACCTGGGTGATTACGGTACCGCTTCGAAATACGCAGCTACACTCGCCGCACGGTTTAACCTTACACCTTCGACAGTCACTACTCCTTACCAATTACTGCCTACGGATTACAAGCCTGATACAACTCTGCTTGATAGCACCGAATTTCACCTCAATCAGCAACAGCTGGGTTGACTCTTATTCGCAGCCGTAACTTGTCATCCAGATCTCGCCTATGCTGCTAGCCAGCTCGCACAATATTTGCATCGACCTAAGGGGGAGAATCGGCTAGATCTTCTACGCGCCCTAGAGTATTTTATTTCGATGCCTGAAGTCGGACTTACCTACCAAGCCATCACTACGAAAACTCTTTATCTCAATGGGTATGTCGATGCTCATCATGCAACAGATACCTCTAATTGTCGATCTCACACTGGCTTCATCTATCGTCTCGAACCTATCGGGACCATCTCCTAGAATTCTACAAAGCAAGAGCTCATAGCTCTATCATCGGCTGAAGCCGAGTTTATAGCTACTTGCACAGCTACTCGTGAAGGTCTCTACCTGCAAGAGCTACTGGAGGAAGCGAAATTGATGACAAGTACACATTTCACCTTACAGTGCGACAGCCAGAGTGCGGTCAAAATCGCGCACCAGCCTGGCTTCGCCAACAGGACGAAACACATTTCACTACGACATTTCTTCATCAAGGATGAAGTCGAGAAGGGAAGCATGCCATTGGTCTACTGCTCGACCAATGAAATGGTTGCAGATTTTCTCACCAAGAAGCTAACACATACTGCGTTATTCAAGCGGGAGGAGGGTCCAAATCGGATTCCATATCAGGAAAAGAGATTGATGGCAGGGTATAAGAACGCGAGATAAAAGAACTGTAGAAGGTGTTTCATGTGAGAGTTGGAGAAGCCGATGTGGGAGGACAGTATCGCAGATGACGGCAATCGAGGACCACATGAGATCAGCCTGGGTGAGTCGCGGGGTAGTCACCGGGGCCTTATTTTCAAGGGTAATTACCCGGAATGAAAAAACATTAAGAGTTCACATTGGGCTCGTTCTGGATTTTAAACGGGTAGAGTTATTGGGGTTTCCGGATTTTATAGAAGTGGTGTTGCGGGGGGCTCCGGGAAGATCAGAATTCGCTGGGGGGGCAATCCGGCTGCAACTGCCAAGAAAGACCCCCCCCACCCCCCTCCCCTTCCCCCCTCCTCGCACCCAGGGTGGCAGTGGCATTTTTCCGGCTAAGTCCCCAACTTTCAGAAACAATCCCACGGAGCCCCCGAACCCAAGAAATTCGGCTGAAGTCCCTCACACACATAACTCCCACACCAGCAAAACTCAGAAAAATTGGCTAAGTCCCCAACTTCCAGCAGCATTCTTTCCTTAACCCCGCAACCAAATAAATATGGCGAAGTCCCCCACACACAGACATACCGTGCTCCTCCCACCCGCACCACCCGAAACCCAGAATTTTTGGCTAAGTCCGTCACAGTCAGGAACAGTCCTTCCTCGATCATAGTTGAATTTGGCTAAGTCCCTCCCAAACAGAGATAGTCCTCCTACCCACATCCACGAAACTTCGGCTAGTCCTCACCTGCATTTACCCTATAACATAGAGTATTTGGCTAAGTCTCCCTTAAACCTAGAGAAATTTAGACAGAGAGACTCCTCCCACCCAGGCCACCCTAAACCTTGAATAGTTGGCGTCCCTTACAGACTGGAAAATTCCTCCTACAGCCCCGCACGCCCACGGAGCTAGGAACATTTGGCTAGAAACGTTTAGCCACGTTTCCCTCCTCCCCCTTCGCGCAACCCGGAAAGTTGCGAAGGTTGCTGGCACATATTCTACCCTACTTTAGCGGGTTTGTCAGAAAACTAGCGGAGGAAATTCACACTCCTAACATAGCAAATCCAAAAGTACTCTCTTTTTCTGGCACTTTGCAAATGTTACCCTGTTTGGACCTTGAACATCTTGACATGTCCGAGTCAATGTTTGCTGTAACTCGGCTAAAAGTAACTTTGTACCCGAATCCTGATGAAACAGAAATCAACTACCCTGAAATCCAGACGAATCAGGGTGCAGGGGGGTGGGGAATCCGGGAGAAACAGAGTCTAAAAAAACCTTAGCGTAGCGACGAAAGAGATCGTCGAGGCAGCGGAAGCAGCGAGCGGTCGGGTGCGGGCGATGACACACAATGCCGCAGAGGGGGCCGGTCTGGAGCTGGTACTGGTAGCCCCCAGCACCGAAGCTGTCAGCCGACACCGAGCTGCGAGGGCCGCCACCGTTAGGGGCACCCGGCCACCCTGGCGGGCCCACGACTGCTGCTGCTGCTGCGACGGCTGCTGCTGCGGCGGCTGCTGCTGCTGCTGCTCTTGGGCACCAGCCCAGGTCCCCTCGTCGGACCCACTGTCCCCGCCACCACCGCCACCCACTGTCCTCTCTGGGGTATTCCAAGATCCATCACAAAGAGTAATTGTAAGTAGCCAGCTGGGGAGAGGAGGTGAACACCCTCGAGAGGAACCACTGTGTAAATAGACTGTACCATAGTCTCCTGCTAGCTTTTTGCTTGTATGCTTCCTCTATACTGCAATTTGTTCCTACAGAGCACGAGCAGTTTGGGAATCCAGCTAGCTTGGCAGTGAGACGCTTGAGTAGCGCAGCCAGTCTTGTTGCATACAAGCGAAAAGTTGCGGAGTGGAGCTCGCGCACTAGATCGGCGAGTCATGAGTAGAGAGGTGAGTCCCGAGCGGCATCACCTGCGGTCTGGCCGTAGTTATCCGGCTAGATATGTGGATGAGGATCGTAATTCCCCGTTACATCCCGAGTATCAGGCGGCAGCGCGCGAGCTACAAGGCCTCGAAGGTCAGGCGTTGCCGACGAGGAGCCATCATTGAATAATTACATCATGCTGGTGGACGAGATTCGATACTGCTGGGACCGAGAGGGTCTAGATCCGATCGAGTTCTTTCGGAATCTGGGGAAGACCTTGAGAGGGGAGGCGCAGACGCACTACCGAGTGGAGCGAGCACGACCGCTGCGGCTATGTGAAAGGGGAGACTTTCCTCCGAGCAAGATCACGCAGCAGTACTTCGAGATCCTGAGTGTGCAGTTCCCTGGTGATTCAGCTGAGTGGACGGCGGAGTTTAATGACTTCATTGAGGGCGGGGCGAATCGCTCTTAGTGTATTACAATCGTCTGGTGGAATTAGCAGAGGATATGAACTGCATGGAGGATCGGCTTATGGTGGCAAAATCTATGGGAGGATTAGAGGAGGAGCTGGTGAACGAGATGAGGAGTGCCCTGTACCCGATTCGCACGAAGGCAATGATGCGGCAGGTGTATCAGATCGCGAAGGAGGCAGAGCAAGGATGGCAATTTGTCGATTCTCTAAGGGGAGTGCAGCGGCAGCCAGATCGAAGAAGAGCGGCATGGGCAGCCACTGAGGGTCGGCGGTACGACGAAGAGCAGAGGGAGTGGAACACCGAGGAGCGGCGCTGCCACAAGTGTGGAGAAGTCGGGCACATAAGGCGAGACTGTGCGGCCGGAATTACATGTGACGTCTGCAGTCAGTTGGGGCATTTCAGGCGTAACTGTCCCAGAGCGCCAACGTGCGGGGAATGCGGAAAGAAAGGGCACACCGTTCAGCAGTGCTACCTGAGGAGCATCTCAGGAAGGGGAAGGACTACTGGGGAACAGGAACTAGAGCTGGAGCTGAAGAAGCTTAGGGCGCAGCTAGGAAAGGCAGAGATCAGTAAAGACCCTGAGAAAGCAATGCTGGCATGGGAGGAAGATGAGGAAGACGAGGACAGCCAGAGTGAGTTCGCCTTAATGGCGACGGCGCCCCGAGATCGGAGAGAGTTAGGATTGTGAAGCGGAGGAGTAGATGGTAGACAGGAGGTGGCAGCCCCAAGACCGAGAAGACAAGAAGTCAGGGCAGATGCAGAGGCAGACAATCAAGCAAGGCGACACCCAGAAGAACGACTGGTGTGTCACAAGACGGCTTTGGTGGCTGTGCCAGGCATCATAGCGGTGCAGGGAGTCGGCGTTGAAAACGCGGTGATCGACACCGGCGCCCCAAGTGTACTGATGGGGCGGCAATTGGCGGAAAGGCTGAAAGAAGTGGGACAGGTAAACGTGATAAAGAAAGGCATGTTAATCATGACAGCTGAGGGAGGCCCTCCCAAGTGGATACCGAGCACCAAAGAGCCGCTTGAGATCACCCTGCTGCCCGGGCAAGAACAGGAAACGCGGATTCGGGTGCAGTGCGGAATAACTGTCAGAAGACTATGACCTGCTGGTGGCCATGGAGCTGATTTACAAAGTAGGGGCACAGATCTGCGCCTGGGAGGAAAAGGTGCGATTTCGCACCGAGTACTGGAAGGAGGGACGATGGGAGAACTACCTGTCCGGTTTGTACGAATGGAGCCGAGAAGGGCGCTACGTGTGGGAGAGAGGCCAGCAGCGCGCGCCGTAGGAAGGGAGAAGGAGACCGGGAAGAGGGAGACCACTGGACCCAGGGAAGATGGTGGCAGAAGAGGCCGACGGGAGAGGCACTTGGGAGCCGGCCAATAACGCTGGTAGAGCTGTTCGGTGGGATTGGTGCTGGGCTTGCAGCAGCGCTAGAAGCAGGGCTGGTGGTACAGCGATGGATACACGTCGAAGTGAACCTGGAAGTCCGCTGGATGGCCTGGCATCATGCTGAGATGCTGGCTAAGCAATATCCAGGACAATTGGAGAGAACGGGGTACAAGAGCAAGAACTAGAAAAAGGGCTACGAGAGCTGAGGAGAGACGACGGGCACAGAGTACAAGACATGCTACTGCCGGGTAGAACGGCAGCAGGGGTTGAGAAGAGGGATCAGCCAAGGCAGCAGCAGCAATGTAATAAGATTGGAGAGCCGAGGAGGGCATGGCCCACACTGGTAGCCTATGAAGGCTCGCGGGGGTTCAGGCTTGAGGAAGGAAAAGCAGTGAGAGCGATGGACCAGCAGGCGCTCCAATGGCTAATCAAGCAAATGGCTGGCCAGAGACCATGCTGGCCAAAGACGGAGTCAGCAGAGGCACATGGCAGACAAGAAAGGGCTTATTTGATGCAGCCAGAGAAAGAAGCAACACCGGCAGAGACAGAAGAGAAGACTTGGGGTCTGGGGGCAGACCTGGGAGAAGAGGATGATGCAGCTATCAGAGCAGTAGTGGAAGAACACAAAGGGACGTTTGCGCACACCCTGCAAGTGCTGGGAAAGTGCAAGATACATCAGCTAGAGATCCCGCTGACGACCGAAACGCCCGTGTATCCGCAAAGGCGCCGCATGAGTCCTGGGGACGAAGACATTTGCAGGAGCAAGTGCCAAGAACTATTGGAGCCGAACCTAGTCAGACCCTCAACCTCATCATATGCAGCGGCGACAGTGGTGGCAGCAAGAACAGACCTGACTGGAGCAGTGCTAGCGAGGAGGATGGGTGGGGACTATAGGGAGCTGAATTGAGCGACAGTGGCAGACAGATACAGCATGCCAACAGCTGAAGAGATATTTGACAAGCTAGAAGGGGCGACGATATTCAGCACAGTAGACATGAGGCAGGGTTTTAACCAGATCGTCGTACGGGAGACCGGAAACAGCATTCTATGGGGCCGAGGGGTTATACGAGTGGAACGTCATGCCCTTCGGGCTACGGAACGCCTCAGCAGTGTTTCAGAGGGTTATGGATCAGGCCCTGAAAGAGGTGCCGGCTACGGCGTGCTACATTGATGACGTCGTCATATTCAGCAAGAACGACAAGGACCATGCAGCAGACCTGAAGGCAGCACTAGATGCCATAGCAGCAGCGGGACTCACCTGCCATCCGGACAAGTGCAAGATAGCATGGCGAAGTGTTAGCTACCTCGGGTTCGAAGTAAAGGGAGGCAGGCTGGGCATACAAGAGGCGAATGTGGCAGTGCTGGATAAGCTGGAGCAGCCAAAGGACAAGGGGGCACTACGGGCGCTGCTAGGCTTCCTTAACTACTACCGAAAATTCATACCGAATTTCAGTAAAGAGCACACGTGCTGAACCAGCTCCTGAGGGACGGACAACAGTGGAGATGGGGAGAGGCAGAAGAACAGGCTAGGCGGGACCTGTTAGAGGCTGTGAAGATGGGGACACTCCTGCAAATCCCAAGGGCGGATGCACCATTCGTGCTATACACCAACTGGAGCAGCACTGGGATGGGCGCTGTGCTAAGTCAGAGGATTGACGGAGAGGAGAGAGTGGTGGCATACGCAAGCAGGAGCTGCAGTGCCACAGAAGCAAACTACAGCGCCTATGAGGGAGAAGGATTGGCAGCCGTGTGGGGGGTGACGCACTTCAGAGCATACCTACAGGGACGGCACTTCACGCTGGTGACCGATCACCAACCCCTAATGTGGCTGATGAAGAACCAGACGCTGTCAGGGCGGAACACTCTATGGGCCATGCGATTGCAAGAGTTCGATTTCGAGATACAGCATCGGCTCGGCAAGACCCTGCAGCATGCCGACGGCTTGTCTCGGAACCTGCCATCTGGGGGAGAGGTAGAATGGGTTGTGATGGCGGCAGGAGTAGCAGAAGATTGAACCAAAAGGGCAGAGGAGGGCAGGCAGGCCAACATCTGGAGCGACGCAGAAGCGCTGGCGTGGATACAAGGAGAGCAGTCAGAAGAAAAGCAGACGTCAGAGAGGGCGAGGGCCAGGGGTAGCCTATAGATGGTTCCTTGATCAACTGCAGATCAGGACGGTAGAAGGCTGGAAGGTGGTCTTGGCACCAGAGGATCGGGAGCGGATAATCAGGAGGGTGCACGCACGGCAGTTGGGGCAATACGGCATGAGAAATTGGGGCAATATGGCAGTGCACGCACCCGGCAACTGCTGGCCAGTAGCTACTGGTGGGCAGGGATGAGGAAGGAGGTGGCTGAGAGAGTGGGGAAATGTGAGACATGCCAGAAAAACAAAGTGGTGTTAGAACGAGGACGGGAAGAGCTGCAGTCCCTGCCAATACGGGGACTGGGATTCCGATGGTCTCTGGACCTGGCAGGAGAATTGCCACTCTCACGGCGAGGCAAGCAGTACATTGTAGTAATGGTAGAGCACACCAGCAAATGGGTGGAGGCGAGAGCACTGTCCAGCAAGAGTAGTGTGCTCATCAAAGAAGCCTTTGTCGAGCAAGTGCTGAGCAGGTTCGGGGCCTGAGGGGAAGTTCTAACGGACCAAGGGACAGAGTTTCAAGGGGCGTTTGATGGCATGCTGAAGGAAGCCGGCATCACACACAGGCAGACATCTCGCTACCATCCGCAGTCGGACGGCCTGAAAGAGAGACTCATCCAGACAATCAAGAAGGGGTTGAGGGCGTACAGTGAAGGGCAGAAGCGAGATTGGGATCTGGAACTGCCATGGGTGCTGGCCGGATACCGTTTCGCAAAGCAGGCCGCCTTGCAAGACACGTCTCCGTATCACCTATTGTACGGGAGGGAACCAGTACTGCCGGTAGATGCACCGAAGCTACTCAGTGACGTAGTGACAGCAGGAAACGCCGAGAACTGGGCGGCACTGGCAAGTAAGCAGGCGGCGTACCTAAAAGAGCTACTGCCTGCAGCATTGAAAAATCTTCATGTGACAGAACTCAGAGATGCCAGACGCTACCAACAGCGAAAGGAGGGAGGGACAGGAGGAGGCCCATCACGAGAGCGAAGGTGGGGAAGTCTATCCTCACTGAGCAAAGAAAGACGCATTAGACATAGCTGTGGGGTCGGAGCGGTGTAAGGTGAAAGAGGTCAGAGCATCAGGGGTGCTGGTCCTGGAGAATGATCAAGGGGAGCGCCGGCGGGGGTACATCACGAATGTAGCAGCCGCCAGCAATATGGCAACCAAGACACATGGTCCCGTCACCAGAGCAGTGGCAGCACATGCCTTGGCACGGGAGGGGGCAGGATAGCTTGGTTGACACATGACGCTGTGAAAGCAGAAAAGACTAAAAAGGGGGGGGAGGAACCTGGCTGGAAGTCAAGAGTCAGGAACACAGCTAGGGAGGAGGAGACAGGAGCAGAGACGGCATGGAACATGACACCTGTCATGTTATCAGAGCCGGAGGAGGCTCCAGATGGGATTCCATATCAGGAAAAGAGATTGATGGCAGGGTATAAGAAAGCGAGATAAAAGAACTGTAGAAAGGTGTTTCATGTGAGAGTTGGAGAAGCCGAGGTGGGACGGCCGTATCGCAGATGACGGCAATCGAGGACCACATGAGGTCAGCCTGGGTGAGTCGCGGGGTAGTCACAAGCTCTCTAGGGAATTCCAGGCGCCATCACAAAGAGTAATTGGAAGTAGCCAGCTGGGGAGAGGAGGTGAAACCCTCGAGAGTGTTGTGATATAATTCATACTTAGCGTTTCTGTAAGTCGATTATCGGTAGATAGTGTCGAATCCCACTGTAGAATATAATTCCGTAGGATGGCGTCAGCAAATAGCGCTCATTAAGAGGACAGTCGTATCAGTCACGCGAACAGTTGCATCTCTTCATTATCATCTAGGGCGCATAGCGCGATAGTGATGAACATGTACATTAGCAAATAGGTACTTTCCTAGAGCTATATATCCTTGTTACCGTAATCCCCCGGATATAACACCCTATGGTGGATATAATCATTCATTAAAAATTTGACTGGGTGTTAACAGTGGGCTGGAAAAATATAACGCCCATGTGTTATGTATAATTCATTTTGAATCTGATTGTTTCTAGGCTTATACATGCATTGGGTTTCTGTTACGGAGTTTTGTGCTTTTTGGATGAGAGGATGGCCATGCCAACGTGTCGAACTCGGCATGGGCTATAGGATTTGTGGCCAATCCGTAACGGTCACAGCTGCCAACAACCAGCGGATTGCTGCCATCGGCTGCCAGCGCTGCGAGTGCACGGCTAGGTGCAGTAGATGCTGCCAGCGCAACACCTGCGATGGAATCTGGCATCTCAAGATGCCCTTGGGAAGCTTCTCGACCAGACCATCGCATGCTAGCATGCGATGGTCTTTTTTGGCTTTCAAGTACCGTGCGCGGCTCGGGTAGGGGGTCGGCCCACGTTTCTTGTTCATCCGTTTGTTGTCGCTGCGTCATTTTAGCGTTCCAGTACTGTCTTCCCAACAGAAAATCCCTCGCGATGTAGAACCTCTCTAACAGAGCCTCGGGCATAAGTCCGCCAAGGCGATTTTGTAGGCAGAGATTCAGCCATGGCGGCCCGTGCTGTTAGCGGCATCTCAGTTTTGCGAACCCATCATCCACCCCACGGTAGTCAATTTCTTCTCCGTCCGTTTCCGTCGATTCCTCCAGCACCACCTGCGCCACCAGCACCGCCTGCGCCTCCCGCGCCTCCTGCACCTCCTACCCCACCTGCTCCTCCCGCACCTCCCTATACATCATCTCCGATTGCAAGTCGTCCCGAGGAGTGGGACAACTACTGGCAGGACGATGATGAGCTAGACTGGGAAGATGCTGCCGATGGAGAGCCAGAGCCACCCCCGACACTTCCTCGTGTCATTGTTCCATCTTTCCCTCAGCCCATTCGTCGTCCCCACATGCCGCGAGTTACCCGGGATGCTGCACCTCCCTCCCCCAGACATCGCAGGACCAGGCGCAAGAGAGTCTCGCGCACAGCGGCGGAAAAGCTATACTGGTTGGCCCATCTCGACTCCGACCCGAAGCTTTCGAATCGCAAGCTGGCGAAGATGGCCGAGGTACAACCCTGTCAGATACGCGAGTGGAAGAAGAACAAGGCACGGCTGTCGGCGGCGGTGGGATGCAGGCGTCGTCTCATCGGTGCTGGACGCAAGGCGAAGTTCCCCGACATGGAGAAGGAGATGTACAACCGCTTCCTCTCACACCGTGCGCGCGGCTTGGCGGTGTCGGTGAGTTGTCTGCAGAAGTGGAGTAGGAAGTTCATGCGGAAGCGCCATCCCGGTGTCGACTGGCGTGCGTCATCCCGTTGGACCTTCCGGTTCCGCACGCGTTGGGGATTGACACGGCGCGTCAAGACAAAGATGGGCCAGCGCCTAACCAGCGGTGCGTTGTGTGCTTGATATGCAAGGTCTTTAGCAATTTCGCTTGCGGTTTCCCATTCATTGAGCTGTAAGAACTTAAGCATGTACACTCACATTGTTTATTGTCTTCTCGTTATGCAGATTACGAGGCTAAAGTCGAGAAGTTCTGGGAGTTCGTACGCCAGATGCGCACAGTCAACAAATATGAGGATGACTTGATCATCAACGCCGATCAGACGCCCTTGTTCCTCGAAATGCCCGAAGAGACTACATTAGAAGTCCGCGGTTCAAGGACGGTACATGTTCGGACTGCTGGCTACGAAAAGGAGCGGTTGACCGTGATGCTGGCGGTCACTGCTGGCGGCCAGAAGCTGAAGCCGTATGTCATCTTCAAGCGCAAGACGGTCCCCAAGATTCGAGTCCCGCCAGGTTAGTATCGACTGGGTCTTGATGTCAGTAAGTGTTTCATGTACGGGAGTTAGAAACTAACACTAAGCTTTTTGGTTCGTTCATTATTGCATGCAGGAATCGTCATCCGCGCACAGGAGAAGGGATGGATGGATGAGGACCACGTGAAGGACTGGATTACGACGGTCCTTGTCCCCTTTCTGAAGCGACTTCCTCCTCGTGGCTGGCGGCAGAAGGCTCTCGTTGTCCTCGACTCCTACAAAGGCCATCTGACAGAGGGGGTGGCGGCGTTGATGCGTCTATTCAAACTCTCACGTGCCGTCATACCTGGCGGCTGCACGCCAATCGTCCAACCTCTCGACGTAGCTGTGAACCGCTGCTTGAAGGCTCATGTCCGCCGGTCCTACTCAGGTTGGTTTGAGGAGTTCGGCTGCGACGCGACAACTCCCGCAGGTGATACCCTTCATATCCTTGAGCTCTGCTCTTCATACGTTCTTGTTTACCGTTTGCTTTACGACGCCTTGACGTGTTGCTCAAGTTCTTGCTTCGGTTTGCCTAATGCGCGATGTAATCTCCACCCAACCCTGTCCGCCCTTCAGGAAATCTGAAAAAGCCTCCGGCGGAGGTGGTGCTGCAGTGGATCGCGGCCGCCTGGGGGGCAGTCCCTACCAACCTCATCCGCAAGGCTTTCAAGACCTGTGGCATCTCCAACGACCTCGATGGCCTCGAAGACGACCTCATACTCGCCCACATGCGCAACAAGGCGGAGCTGGAGGTCATGAACGATGTGCACGTGGAGGTTGAGACGACCGGGGAGAAGACGAACTCCCTCTTCGAAGCCGAGTTCGTAGAGCCGACCGCCGACGAGCTCTCCGAGGACGAGGAGTGTGACATCACTGTCAACGTCGACCTGCCGCAGCATGCACCGATACCTGGCATCGATGTGGCGGAATCGTCTGCGATGGCGGAGGCTCGACTTAACGCTGCAGAAGCTGCAGCATCAACATCGACAACACCAGCAGTAGCTGCAACTGCACCTGAAGCGGCTGACACTACAGAGAGCAGCGATGTGGACTCCACAGAGATGGCGCCAGCGGCGGAGGTACTTGCTGGACTGGCCGCCTCCCGATGGACTGAAGAGTACAATTGGGACGATATTGCATCCGACGATGATGATGTAGAGGCTTGGCACACTGGAGATGAGGATGACGAGGAGTATTAGGTAGTGAATGATGTCTCTAATTTCTAACTGAAAGCCCTAGGACATGATCTAGGCCTTGCGCTACTCACTGGATGCTATTCTTGTAGGCAACAATGAGTAGGAATTCAAGCGTGTTGTAACGCTGCTGTAGTGATAGGATCCATATGGTTGAATATACAATTGTCTTAGTGTACTCCAAGTAATAAAAATAGGGGGGGCGTTATGTAAAATTCGTCACCTGAAAAGCGGGTACTCTAAAAAATGCACCATATCATAAGCTCCCCCCCGTATTAACCACCCATGGAGTGACTATTCCGGCGGGTGTTATATCCGGGGGATTACGGTATGTCTTTTATTGTTAACCTTGAGATTTCAACTTTGAGACTTTAAACTTGACTTCCACAGAATTATATGCTCAAGTTCACACTTACAAGACTTCCGCTGTCTTACTAGTAGTTTATGATTCCAGTAAAGATCCTAGGCTAACACTTGAGGTTTTCCAAGTGTTTGTGTTCGCAGATTCTATACTTAGTCTCCTGCAACACCTGTCAAATTATTACATGGTATGAGAGCTATCTGGAATTCAGACTACTGTCAACAATGACTGGAACATCACCAGCACCATCTACCGGATCTAGTTCCGGAACTCCTGGAGTACCTGTCTCCACGACTGTGAGAGTACGACCCCGTTACACCACTTGGCCTTTTCTTATTTCCTTCCCTTTTCATTTCTCTTTTTACCGCATCTCATTTGGTTTCCTATTCTTCCTTTTCCATTAACCTTTGGTTTATCCTGCTATTATCATTATATCACCGACCAGGCTTGGGATGTATTGGTGCGCTCTATCTAGCGTAATCCTGCTGTAATCCCTTAAAGCCAATAGCCTCGCATGGCTATACGCAGGGTGATTCTATCTTCTAGAAGGGTCTATTCCCTTAGGATAAGATAAACCTGGTTACCTGATGTACTCTGGAAGTATAAAAGCGCCTTGTACTGATCGATAGTGCAACCTTTCCTCGACACATTCGATCCTGTGACACTTCGTAATCAGAGCTTTTCTCACTCGACCGCGCTCAGCTAAGCAGCAGCAGCGGGGATCCTGCCTCGAAAAACCGCCGGGGGCGACCAATTCGACGCCGATTCTGGTAAGCACCAGCTCCGCGATTTTCGAATTACCCCCTCCGTGCGTGTTTTGAACAGGATGGCAACCTTCGACAACGCCGAGGTTACCCAACAGCTCTTCGCGCGCATCGCAGCCCTTCAGGAGGAAATGCGAGCGGATCGCGAAGCGTGGCGAAACCAGCTCGAGCGAGTAACTCGACTCGCCGGAGCGCAGCACGAGACGACAACGGCGACGACGCAGCAGTCGCAGCAGTTTCTCGAGGCTCCGAAACCGCGCCCACCTGAGCCGTTCGATCCGAGCGATCGAAACTCCGACGCCCGCAGATGGATCGCCGGGATGGAGATCTACTTCGCAGCCGTCGGATGGAGCTCGCCAGTCTGGGACGGTCAACGCGTACGACTCGCGGCGACACTGATACGAGGGCCGGCACTCGAGTGGATTGGCGGCAACAGCACCTTCATCCACGGTGAAGCCACGTGGCAGCAGTTCCGCGCCGACCTGCTGAAACGCTTCGAACCGATAAATTCGAGTTTCCTTGCCCGCGAAAAAATTCATCGCCATCGACAGTTCGGGAGTGTAGCACAGTACACGCAGCAGATGGAAGAATTTTATAACCGCATTCCCGACCTGACCGAAGGGGAAAAAGTACAATCGTACCTCGCCGGGCTGAAGACCGAAGTCAAACGACAAGTCGCAGCGTCAAACTACGCGAGCTACAGTGACGTCGTTTCGGCAGCGGAGCGCTTCGACATGGTCAACGCCGGAACACGACGGACGCACGTCGGCAGTACGCGACAGGGCGACCGCTCGGCTCACCCCACGTTCGCCGACCCGATGGAAGTCGACAGATTCGAGGGGCGGCCACGTCCGAAAAACACCAACTACACGTGTGATTTTTGCGGGGTGCCGGGTCACCGAATCTTCGACTGCAACAAAATGAAGGCCGCACGCGCAGAGTATCGGGCACGCAACAGTGGCGGAAATCTTTCGGCCAATCAGAAGACAAAAAACGGGAGTCGCCAGTGATTGCGGATCTAGCTGGCGAAAATAAAAAGATCCAAAAGCGGCCGCGGGATTCCGGAAAAATCAACTTCGACGAAGCTGATTCGACGCGAGAAGGAGGAAATGATGGGGGAAAATCTCCACCCCACGACCAGTCTTCGCCAGGGAAAATCGCCGAGGAAAAATACGACTCCGCGAAAAAAGACTCTGCCGAGACAGGGAAACTCCTTGAAGACCCAAGAAATTATAAGAATTCGTTAAAGTTATCTTATAAAGATGCTTTAATGAAAACTTATGATGTTCGAGGGGCTAGAGCCTTGGAGAAATTTCGGGAGGGACTCCAAAAGAAGCAGACAACTGTGGAGATTATACCGGTACCGGACAACTTGGGGACCAAATTAAGGAGTGTGGAAAGAAGCCGACCTTTCCACGGAGTCAATGTCCTCTCCCGACACCAGCCCACAACGACTACCCGCTCCCCAGGGAAGACGTCGGTGGAGCTGAAGCAGCTCAAGAGGAAGCTGGGGGTCTACAAGAAGCTGCACAAACCCCGAACTCCTCCTACGGATGCATCCAGTTCTTCGGCATCAGTGACGCGCACAGTCGTCAGGGAAACTCCGGGCCCTGGAGAAGAGCCGTTCTCCAAGCAGCCTCAGCCAGCTGCTAGCTCAGGAGCAGATAGCAACGAAAAGGTGTGTACGGATTATTGGGATGTACCCTATGACCCAATCAATGAAACTATCTTTGGGTACTCCGAGCAACGACTGCCCCTCGTGCTCGAGGTCATCTGCAAAGGACGACGCCTCCAAGCACTCGTGGACAGCGGAGCGTCACACACCGTCTGCGACAAGGCAGTAATCGACCGACTTCGGGAAGAGTACACGCCTTTAGGATTCTGTGCAACGATGGTGGACGGCAGCAAGTTACCAGTACACGGCGAAGCAGTGCTACATCTACAAATTGGACCACTGCGCTGGAGACCTGCACTCCCCATCACCAACATCAAGGGGCTTGACTTGATCTTCGGGCGAGACTTCCTGAAAAAATTCAACCCCGAGATCAACTGGGTGAACCGCACCGCAAGCATCTACAACAATGGACGGAGAGTACAGCTACCCAACTGGGACGATACTGGAGATATCCCAATGGAGACACTCGCACGATTCGAGAAGGATGTGAAGCGGACCGACACCGGGTTCCTGGCGATAGCAACAGAGGTGGAGAATGACGGAGAGGAAGCCTCGGAAACTCCAGAAAAAATCAAGGAATTATTAAAGGAGTTCCAAGATATTCTTCGTGACGATCTTCCGAACGAGCTACCGCCATACCGAACGCATCAACACGAGATCGTGGAGGAACCGGGTTCGAAGCCGACCTTCCGAGCACCATATCGGCTCAGCCCTACGGAGCTGACGGACATGAAAAAACAGATCGAGTATCTCCTAGCCAAAGGACTCATCCGGCCATCCACTTCGCCGTACGGTGCCCCAGTACTCTTCACACCGAAACCGGACGGAAGCCTGCGCATGTGCATCGACTACCGAGCCCTTAACAAGCAGACCATCAAGAATAAATATCCGATACCGCGAATCGATGACCTGCTTGACCAGCTTCGGGGAGCTACGGTATTTTCCAAACTAGATCTGCGGTCCTGATACTGGCAGATACGGATGGCGGACAACTCTATCCACAAAACTGCTTTTCGAACTCGATATGGATCGTACGAGTATTTGGTCATGCCATTCGGACTCACCAACGCGCCGGCAACGTTCCAAGCCGAAATGAACCACATTCTACGACCACTTCTGGACGAATGCGTGGTGGTGTACCTGGACGACATACTCATCTACTCGCGCGACATGAAGCAGCACGTCGAACACCTGCGACGCGTCTTCAAAATTCTTCGACGGGAACGATTCTACGTCAAACTGTCCAAGAGCGAATTCGCCCTTGAAAAGGTCCAGTTCCTAGGGCACCTGGTGAGCGCTCAAGGAGTTCACGTCGACCCCAAGAAAATCGAAGCCGTACGTACGTGGAAGACACCCGAGAACGTGAAGGAGTTGCAGCAGTTCCTAGGCTTCGCTAATTACTACAACAGGTTCGTGCCACAGTATCCGAAAATCGCAGCACCACTCACGAATCTGCTGAAGAAGAACACGCCCTACAAATGGGAACCAAAGCACCAGGAAGCGGTGGAGCAGCTGAAACAAGCACTCACGTCCGCACCGGTACTCATCTTGCCAGATCCCGAACGCGACTACGTAATCGAAGCTGACGCAAGCGACCAGGCAGTGGGAGCAGTCTTAATGCAAGACCAGGGGAATGGACTGCAACCAATTGCCTACCTCAGCAAGAAACTCCACGGGGCAGAACTCAACTACCCGATACACGACAAAGAGGCTCTTGCTATCATCATCGCCTTCAAAGCGTGGAGATGCTATCTCGAAGGACGAAGAACAACCGTCTACACCGACCACTGCAGCCTGAAATATTTGAAGACACAACCCAACCTTTCCAGGCGGCAGGTCCGGTGGATCGACTTCCTCGAGACACACTTCCACTACGACATCGTGTACAAGCCCGGCCACAAGAACAAAGCAGACGCTCTCAGCCGACCTGCACACGTTGCCGCGATTCAGGTCGAAGGGATGAATCCACTACTCAAGGGACTCTTCACACACGGGTACGCCATCGACCCCGAAATTTCCTTGGCAGAAAAGCGACATCTGCTACAGTGGGACAGTGACATCGCGTACCGGAAAGGATCAACAAAAATCTGGGTACCCAATAACCCTCCTTTGCGCCAGTTACTACTCGAAGAATACCACGACGTCCTCTACGCCGGACACTTCGGTAGCAACAAGACGCTCACCAGTATCGCCAAACACTACTACTGGCCCCATATAGCAGAAGATGTCCAGAAATTCGTCACCTCGTGTGATACATGTCAGCGGATGAAGAGCAGCAAGCAGAAAAAGGCGGGACTACTGCAGCCTCTTCCTGTCCCAGAACAACCATGGCAAGTGGTTAGCCTAGATTTCATCACCGGGTTACCACCTACCTCCAGCGGTCATGACGCCATCCTTGTCGTCATTGACAAGTTCTCCAAAATGGGACACTTCATCCCGACACACACGACGGCACGCACCGAGGAGACAGCACAGCTCTTCGTTCGTCACATCATCTCACAGCATGGCATCCCAACCACACTCATTTCCGACCGAGACCCCAAGTTCACCAGCAAGTTCTGGAAGGAACTTATGTCTCTTCTCGGGACCAAACTCGCCATGTCATCCGCATACCATCCGCAGACAGACGGACAGACCGAGCGCCTCAACCAAATTGTTGAGCAACTCCTCCGAGCAGCCTGCAAGGACGACATCTCCAAATGGGACTTGCACCTGCCCGTACTCGAGTTTGCTTACAACAACGCCACACATGCCGCTACTGGACAGACGCCGTTCTTCCTCTGCTACGGACGCCACCCACTCACACCACAAAAACCGACAGCATCAGCTACAGTCCAACCAGCACATGATTTCATCACAACCATGCATCAGCTTTGGGATCGGACCCACAAGCGCCTACTCGACATTCAACAGCAACAAAAGCGCCAAGCCGATCGCCATCGCAACGATCACACCGTCACGGTGGGAGACCAGGTGCTCCTCGACACCCGCAACCTGGACATCAGCCATCTCCCATCTAAACTTCGACCTCGCTTCTGCGGGCCTTTTCTCGTTGAAGCACAGGTCACTCCTGTTACCTTCCGCTTACGCCTGCCAGCTACCTGGAAGATTCACAACGCCTTCCACGTCCAACTTCTGAAGCCCTATCGGGACCCGAACACAATTTTCGTCGGACGCCAACCGCCGCCGCCACCGCCCGTCCTCGTCCAGAATGAACCCGAGTACGAGGTCGAGTCCGTGCTCGCACACCGCCGTCGTCGGAATGGCACCGTGGAGCTTCTCATCCGTTGGAAGGGTTATGATCCTTCTGAGGACAGCTGGGTACCTGAGTCCGACATGGGTAACGCCCGTCGTCCTCTGCATGACTACCTAGTCAAGCAGGGTGTTACTTCTACCACCCAGCTTTGAGGGGGGGAAGTGTGAGAGTACGACCCCGTTACGCCACTTGGCCTTTTCTTATTTCCTTCCCTTTTCATTTCTCTTTTTACCGCATCTCATTTGGTTTCCTATTCTTCCTTTTCCATTAACCTTTGGTTTATCCTGCTATTATCATTATATCACCGACCAGGCTTGGGATGTATTGGTGCGCTCTATCTAGCGTAATCCTGCTGTAATCCCTTAAAGCCAATAGCCTCGCATGGCTATACGCAGGGTGATTCTATCTTCTAGAAGGGTCTATTCCCTTAGGATAAGATAAACCTGGTTACCTGATGTACTCTGGAAGTATAAAAGCGCCTTGTACTGATCGATAGTGCAACCTTTCCTCGACACATTCGATCCTGTGACAACGACTGCCACTGGGCTTTCAGCCTCTGGACCGTTTCCACCGGCTTATGCGCACATTGGTATGCAGCAGCAGCAGCAGCAAAATCCTCCTTCCGTTAGTACTCCAGGGACTTCATCGACTACCCCTGCAGCGCAACAACAGCAAACACAGGCAGCGGCACAGTAGTTTTCAACACAGTCAATAACGTAAGCGTTTAGTGGAAGGAGTCTTGAAGTTAGGCTAGGTAGGAATAGGTGAAGCCATGAATATGGTGTGAGATCTAGATCTAGGAGGTAGGCGTGAAGTTTGACGAGAGAAAAGAGAACTAGGAAAGGAGAGAGAGGGATACAAGGAGAGGTGTTGTACCCTCTACAGTAATGTTCAATAACATCTACCAAGCCTACACTTATACAATAACTTATATAATTTAACACACCCTCTAGGCTTGGTAGCAGAAGGACCCACACACCCCCACACCCCCTAACCCAGCACCCCCATTCCCATCAGCCACGTCTACTCCAACTGGGTCAACCCCAAGGCCTTGGAGATGGCGACGGCGGTAGTCCCGGCAGCGGCGACAGCGACGGCGACAACGGGCGTGCAGCGGCAACAGGCCTACGGTGACAACAGCAGCGACGGGGACGTCTTCGGCTTACGACAGCGGTGACGGCAGCGGCCCCCGCCCTTCCGGCGGCGTGTCCAAACTCCGCACCAGGGGAACGACCGGCGAGAGTCGGACACGGCTGTGGCAAAGAGGAGGGGACAGAGAAAAGGGGGGAAGGGGCGGGGCTTCGGATCTTCAGCACGGCGCCATTGCTGGCGTGGCGCTTACTGGCGAGCGGGCGGGCTGCAATCCAGCAGCGACGCAGGTCGTGCGCGACGGCAACATGCCGATGTCACGGTCACGACATCACGACGATGCCACCACAGCGTGGCGTCGGGGTCGCGGCTGCTCGTCGACGCTGGGACGACAGCACACAAGGGCCGCCGCGGCATCTTGGAAAAGGTGCCACGGCGGCAGGTAGTAGGAAGGCCGCGGCGGCGGCGAACAGGAACTGAGAACGCAGCGGAAGCGAGGAGGGGAGCAGGCCCAGGACGGGCGTCCTGCTCTGATACCATGTCTTGAAGTTAGGCTAGGTAGGAATAGGTAAAGCCATGAATGTGGCGTGAGATCTAGATCTAGGAGGTAGGCGTGAAGTTTGACGAGAGAAACAGCAACAGCATCCCTTTTACATCTTCGGACGTTCACCTGCTCAGCAACAACAACAGCAACAGCAACATCAGCCACAACAACAACATCCACAGCAACTTCAACAACAGCAACAGCCTAAACAACAGGGTATTGTTTTTCAACCGCCGAACACAGATTAAGACTACGATACCTTTTAACGGAGTTGATTTTTACACCTGGAGCTTCGAGTTTGAACTTCTGGCGCAGTCTGCCGGGCTATGACCGTTCATCACTGGCGAGTTCACATATCCTGTTATGGGAACATAATTGGAGCAGCAAAGTTTCTTGCACGTCTCTCTCGGGGCGTATACAGTTCTCGTTTGAAACTTGTCGGCAAAAGAGCAGCTCGGCGTTCGATCTTTTCATTCCAACTTTACGCCAGCTGAAACTGCATGGAACCACTTAAAGGGGGTGTACATGGCAAAGGATACAATCACAGTGAGTAAGATTCTTTCGCAGCTGACAAATGTGCAGATGATGACCAACGAGAATGTCATGGATTATGTCAATCGTGCCCGCACACTACGAGATCAATTGGAGAAGAGTGGTGGAAACTTCCCTCGTGAGATGTATCTCGCGGTCCTTCTTGCTGGACTTGGTCCCGAATGGCAACAAATGCGGGCATTCTTGCGCATGAACCCGAATCTCTCCGAAGCCAAGATTTCCTCGTATCTTCAAGCAGAACAGCAAGATCCTGACCTGCAATCACAACACAATCAGAAAAAGGAGATACACTTGAGTTTTTACTCAAATCCAGAGCCGCAGCAACAACTTTCCCCGAAATATCCCTTCTGTCATTTTTGCAAGAAACCAGGACATACTTACCAAACTTGTCGCAGTCGACATCAAAACCGTCGCAGTACTTCACAATCATATCATCGTTCTCAGCAGTTACCGAAGTCACATCCGCCAATGCAGTAGTTGACGTCCCAGACGCAGCAGATGCAAAAACCACTGCAGAATACACCTTCATCACAGCATCGTCCTTCGATCTTTCCATCTGCAATATCAGGAAAAGGGATTTTGGATGTGTTACGACAGTTGATGTTTCAAATACAGATTTCGAAACACAACTTGAAAAAACCACCAGTGCAGAAGGCATTCCCTTACCGCAAGTTTACGCTAACCTTGCTCGAGTCATTTCAGGATCCAATACTTGGTATCTCGACAGCTGTTGTGGTTGGCATATGTGCTCCGCTGAAACAAGCTTTGTCACCAATCAGCGTCCACTTCGTCGTCCGATACCTGTAACAGTTGCAAACGGACAAACTGTCATGGCCAGATCAATCGGGATTGTAATGCTCGAGTCCGTCGACACGGGATATTCCTTACATGTTACCAACGTTCTTGCACAGCTCAGCTCCTGGCACACAAGATTCGCACACAAGGCAATTGTGATACAATGGATCAGGACTTATGGCACAGTTTGACAAACGCTTACCTCGGCCGCGCTGCTACTCAACATGGTGTATCCGTTCTTCAGTTCACGGCTCAGGGCACCTCGGGCGATTCTGAACGTGTACTTGCGCTCGGTCTTTGGGATCATCCAGAAGAAACAGACTATCAACAAGTTGATATTGATTTTCGTGCAACTACTGTACCAACAACTTCTCGAACCGCAGCTGCCATTCTTACCGCTCTTGATACTTGGGAGTTCAATACCGCCAATGAAGGCGCCAACGCTTGGCGAACCTTCTATAATACCCGTGCCGCCTTCCAACGAACTCCAGCTCCACTTTGGGACGAAATCAGTGGACTTGCAGCTGATGAACCAGAAGTCGTTGAGGAAGCCGTGAAAGGAGAAGTCGTCGAGCAGCCAAGTCTCCTAGAAGCTGTCACAGGACCATCTGTTCACACATCAACAGAAGTCGTATCAGATATTGCAATCGCAACCGCAGCATAACCTTCAAACGTTCGGTTACCACTTACCCATTTCGTCGAAGGGGAGATTGACATGTCTCCAGCTCTTTCTCCTTTCATCATTTCTTCATTTTATACTAACGCCGATTTTTATTTGCGATCATCATGACACAAAGCCACAGAAGAAATTTGGCATCAACGGTTAGGACACCAATTGCAAGGGATTCTTAATCATTCAATACGAGCAGCAGTTCTTGATAAAAATAGTCTTCTCTTACCTGATGGCACGGAGATGAAACCGCAGTCTCGCTCCACGGTTTCCACCATGTGTCCGGTTGCCATTCTTACCCACGACCCGCTTCCGAGTCATTTTCCTGGCTCCACTCGTTACAAACTAATGCAGAAAGTCTACAGTGATATTCTCAACTTACCGGAAGTAGGACCTAAAGAAGAGCAGTACGTGATTACCTTCATCGAAGCATCTACTTGCTACATTTGGACAGCCAACCTTCCTGCTCGACATCTCGCTCATTCACTCTTCCACATCACTGCCCGAGTTTTCTTCACCTCATCTGCAATGGACACATATAGTGGGAAGTACAAAAAAATTACGAGTTTTTGGGTGTGTCGTGCAGTATCGACCTCCAACTGCAGCACTCGGCAAATTTTCAGAACGAGCAAAATGGGGGGTACACCTCTGCATCGAAATACAGTATCACGCATGGAAGATTTTGGATCTTCGTTCGAACCAAATCATCCCTTCACGTGATTGCCTCTTCTATGAATAACTCACCTTGCCAGTTTTTTGTGCTCACCAGGCAGCAGCTGCCAACCCCGCCAGGCTGTTCGAAGGTTCACGTGCCTTTGCAACCGATGAAGCCGAAGCCGATGTTCAGGACGAGGCAGTTTCTGAAGCCTCCAAAGCTGCCACAACAGACATTCCCGAACCTGTTACGTCGTCTGGCATCCCGGAATTTATTCCCCTCGCTGATGCTGACCCGGACGACGTTTGCGAAGTCCACCTCAGTTACGAACGCGATCGTCAACAGCAGCCGATGCCAGCCGTCTCCGACGAAGCAATCCATGTTACATCTGACGAAATTGGGGGGGAAGAAGGGTCAGAAGAAAATTTTGCAGGTGCAAACGAAGAACGTCCGCGTTTTACAGAAACCGGCTTACTGATACTTGGATTCGCAGTTGCAGTACAGTACAACGACAGTAAAATACCTGAACCGAAAACCGTTCGACAAGCTCTTACGAGTCCTCACCAAGAAAAATGGCACGAAGCCATGGACAGAGAGCTAGCAGCTCTCAAGAGTCGCGGCACATGGGAGTTAATACCGACATCAGAAGTAAAAGCAAGAAAGGTACTCACCGGAAAATGGGTCTTCCGTGTCAAGACTAATGCAGATGGGTCGTTTGAGAAATTCAAGGCGCGATGGGTCGTTTGTGGGTTCGAGAAGACTTACGGCATCGACTACGAGCTGACCTTTGCTCTCGTCGGTCGACATACAAGTGTTCGAATTCTACTCTGTGTCGCCACCTGTCGCAATCTACGACTTCGACAAATCGACGTGGCAAACGCATTTCTCTACGCACCCGTCGACGCACTCATTCTGGTAGAGTACCCGCATTCGTATACTACTAACCCACCGAGCGTATGCCATCTCAGAAAGTTGCTTTACGGCATCAAACGAGCACCCCGGCTCTGGCAGCAGTACCTACATTCACAGCTGCTCACTGCTGGATTCCGTCAACTACCGCATGATCAGGGGATGTATCTTCTAACTGACGAAAGCAACTACATCCTACTCGTCGCTTACGTCAACGATATTCTTTACGTTAGTATGACGGAATCGCTCGCCAATACCTTCATACTGAAACTATAGAAAAATCTACAGCTTACCGTCTCCGACACAGTCTCACAATTTAAATATAACCTGCTCACCAACGTCCATTCATCTAACCGCCTCGAAGTATGCAGCTACGCTCGCTGCCCGCTTCAACCTCACTCCTACCACAGTCACTACACCATACTGTTCCTTACCGACAGATTACAAACCGAATACTACACCGTTGAGTCTAACCGATTTACAGATTTATCAACAGCAGTTAGGCGGCTTACTCTTCGCCGTTGTTACTTGTCGTCCAGATATAGCCTACGCGGCTAGTCAACTCGCTCAGTTCCTACGCTGTCCTGAAGAGGAGCACCAACTCGATCTTCTTTGCGCGCTTCAGTATTTTGTCTCGACTCCTGACGTCGGTTTAGTCTACAGCGTTGTCGGCTGTAAAACATTATACCTACACGGTTTCGTCGACGCCGATCATGCTGCTGACAATACTCATCGACGCTCGCGTACTGGATTTATCTACCGCCTTGAACCTGTTGGGCCTATTTCTTGGAATTCGACGAAGCATGAGCTGATTGCTCTCCCCTCTGCTGAAGCTGAATTTATTGCTGTTTGCACAGCAACACGCGAAGGACTTTACCTACAGGAACTGTTGGAAGAAGCGAAGTTGACGATGAGTACTCAGTTTACTCTAAAGTGCGACAACCAGAGTGCAATTCGCATCGCGCACCAACCAGGTTTCATCAACAGGACGAAACATATTTCACTGCGTTACTTTTTCGTCAAAGATGAAGTTGAGAAGGGGAGGATGCGATTGGTCTACTGTTCGACCAACGAAATGGCTGCCGATTTCCTCACGAAGAAGCTGACACGACAGAAGTTTCAATACTGTAACAAGCTTTGCGGGATCTTCAAAAAGTGACACTATCGAACTTCCAGAAATGAAGGCGAGTGCTGTGATATAATTCATGCATTTCTGTAAGTTGATTATCGGTAGATAGTGTCGAATCCTACTGTAGAATATAAGTCCGTAGGATGACGTCAGCAAATAGCGCTCGTCATGAGGACAGTCGTTTCAGTCACGTGAACAGTTGCACCTCTTCATTATCATCTAGGGCGCATAGCGCGATAATGACGAACAAGTACATTAGCGAATAGGTACTTTCTTAGAGCTATAAATCCTTGTTATGTCTTTTATTGTTAACCTTGAGATTTCAACTTTGAGACTTTAAACTTGACTTCCACAGAATTGTATGCTCAAGTTCACTCTTACAAAACTTCCGCTGTCTTACTAATCTATCATTCCAGTAAAGATCCTAATCTAACACTTGAGGTTTTCCAAGTGTTTGTGTTTGCAGATTCTATCCTTAGTCTCCTGCAACACCTGTCTCCTGCAACACCTGCCAAATTATTACAGAGAGGAACCATTGTGTAAATAGACTGTACCATAGGCTCTTGCTAGCTTTTCGCTTGTATGCTTCCTCTACACTGCAATTTGTTCCTACAGAGCACGAGCAGTTTGGGAATCCAGCTAGCTTGGCAGTGAGACGCTTGAGTAGCACAGCCAGTCTTTTTGCATACGAGGAGGAGACAGGAGCGGAGACAGCATGGAACACGGCAGACACCAAAAGTTCCAGTAATGCAAGGAGCTCTACGAAATCATAAAGAAGTAACTCTATTGGACTTCCAGAAATGAAGGGGAGTGTTATGATAAATTCATACTTAGGCCTTTCTGTAAGTAGTTGTGATAGATATTATCGAGTTACACTGTAGTTAGCTTCCGTAGAATGATGCCAGCAAACAACGCTCATCTGGATGATTACGTTAGCATGTCGTTTCAGTCATGCGAACAGTTGCGCCCCCATTGAGTAGTGATTGGATCACATAGCGCGAATAGCTTTTGAATAGGTACATTACCAGACAGGTACTTCTAGCATATATATAAAATAGCTTCTCTCTTATATATTTTTAACTTGTTCTTTAGGAAATTCCAGACACCACTTACAAGTTCTAAGACTTCCGCTATTTTATTAGTCTACCATTCCAGCAAAGATCCTTGCTCAAGTCTTGAAGTATCACAAGGTTGTAACACTAATTACAGTGTTACAACCAGGGCTGACTTTATCAGACTATTTGCTCTGATTAGTCTGAAATCTCAGACCGGTTTTTTGGCTAAACCTGAATTTCCAGATAAGGCATTTTCCCAATCCTGATCGATTCAGACTTAGACTTTAGGGATCCTGAAAAAATCAGAGTTCACGCTAACCCAATACTGAGTTTTCAGAGTACATCGGGTACGAACCCTGAAACAGATTTCCACGGGGCACGCAAGATCCCTAGAAATTTCGCATGCCGTCAGTGATTCCCGCCCGCGTCACGTGGAGAATCCACACTTCCTTGAAAAATCCGCCAAGTCCAATGAATACTCTGCCCACAGTGGGCACTCTGCTACCCAGCGCAGCAAAAATGCTGCCACGCCGAGCCACTAAGGACCACAGATTCTGCTCTGTTGCTCTCTGTGCATGCGCGAACTTCGGGCCCGTGCCCTCTGTGCCAGCCTTGCAGAGGTTGGCCATCATCCCCATTGGCTGCAGTTGCAGCCAACACATCGACTAGGCAGCATGGCGCTGTGTTGTGCATGGACAAGTCCCGAAACCGCGTCACGCCTTTCAAGAAAGGTGCGACACGGGTTTGATGGACCCCTTCTTCTCCAGTTGTTCCTTACCCACCACCTTCGAACGCACTGCTTCAGGTTTTAGAGGGGAAATCCTTCATGTTGTTCATTTCGACACAGACGTAGTTGTAGTCACTATCTTCATTTCCTACTCGTCGTTTCTCCTCTCGCCATGCCTGAAAAGGATGGCGACGACGATGCTCCAGCTGACGGTGATGAGCCGCGCAGCACTAAGGTTCCTGTCGTTGCGCCAAGGAGCGCCCTAGATGTCTTGCGGCCCGTTGCCGCATCGGCTCCTCCGCCTTTTGTCGCCATAACCGTTGTAAACGAGACCCCACGCGATGAGCCATCGTTGCCTAGTAGACCTGCCCCCGCTCCGTTCGTTCTCCCACCAGCCATAGCATCTTCTAGCAGAGGACCAGTGGATCCTATTGACTGCGCCACTGCCTCTACCGTTCGTTATAGTGTGCCGTGCGCATCGACTGTCTCTTCGGCGAAGAAACAACGTACGACGAAGTATACACAGCAGCGTATCAACTCAGGTGGCCAGATTCGCCCTCCCTCACCACCGCGCTCACCTACCCCCGTCACCCGCCCTGATGAACCGCCGCCACCGAGGCTAAGTACAGAGGAATTGATCGAGCAGAAGTACCTAGTCGCGGAGGCTAAGTATAAGGATGATTGGCTGCGTTATTTCCCATGGCTTGTACTTACCCGTAGTAAAGATGGCTACCCCGCTCTTAAGTGCAGCGTTTGCCGAGCCTTCGGCAAAGAAACGACGAAGTATTCAAGGCCAGGCGACGGCGGGCGAGATCTCCAGACACAGACGATGCGCATTCATGAACACTCAACAGTCCACGAAGCGGCAGTTCGCCGGCAGCTCGAGATTCAAAAGGAAATTGAAGACAAGCAGCAGAAGATGACAAGCTTCGCCACCGTCGATGTCGAAGGCCGCCGCGTCATCCGTCTTTTGCGGTGCGTGGAATTTCTTTGCAAGAACGACGCTCCTATCGCCATGTTTCCCCGGCTGCTTCGTTTCATGGCAGAGCAAGACACACCAGACATACCTCTCCAGTCGTACGGAGTGTATCTCACCAGGTAAGGCTACCTGGCTTTCGCCGGTTGATGGTTGGATTTTGATATGAACCTTGTAAATTTCAATGCATTTCCAATGCTAATTAACCAGTGTCTCACTTCTGATTATGCCACTGCAGGTACGGGTTCCAGCAGATGGTCAACTGTCTCTCTACGCATCTGCTGGCTACTCAGATGGAGCACATCAAGAGCTCACCTTACCTCGGCATCTCATGCGACGAAAGCACCGACCGCACGCGGGGAAAGCACTTGATCGTCTACATCACATTCATGCGGCTGCGTCGAGTCGTCACCGAATTCCTAGCCCTGCTAAACGTTGACAAGTGCGACGCCGCTTCTCTTATGGCCACTCTCTTAGCCCACCTGGAGTCGTCCGGCATCGACCTCCAACGCATCGTTGGCATCAGCACAGACGGCGCGTCGGTGATGGTCGGCCGAGACAACGGGCTTGTGGCGCGACTGCGAGACATCATCCCGCACCTTTTTTCCTCCCACTGCATCGCCCACAGGTTTGTTAAAGTATTCCTTGCTGTGTGTTTATGCTTCTTATGTTTCTGTGTGCTAACCACTACCCATGTCGGTACATGCAGAGAAGCACTTGCTGTGAAGGATGCTGCAGCTTCATGTCCAGACCTCGACATGGTCGACAAAGTCACTCGCACCCTTGCGGACCTTCTCGGCCGGTCGAGCGTATGGAGCAGTCGTTTCAAGCATCTGCAGCGGGCGATTCACAGCACCAACCTTGAGGTTCAAGGCATCCATCAAGTTCGATGGTTGTCCAGGGGAGAGGCAATCCGACGCCTGTGTAAAGTGTTGGGTGCTGCTATTGTTCTGCTGTATGAGTATGAGCATCCCCTGTATGAGGTTGTGATTTCGTATAAGTTTCAGTTTTGCCTCTTCTACCTGGCCGACATGCTGGCACTCATGAACGACCTCAACCTCAAGTTTCAGAAGCGAGAGGTAAGATGCTCATGTTTGCAAGCATGGTGTTCTCCTCTGGTGCAAGTACTCATGTCTTTCACTCCTCTGTGTCCCCCCCCTCTCACACCGCAGGTCGATGTCACAGAGGTGGCAACGGACATCGACGCGACACTGGGGGATCTGCGGCACCGCTATGTCGACTTCGGGGAGATTTTCGGTGTCGGCGCCGAAAACACCTGGCTCTCGGCGTTCCTCGCGGTGTACGGGCGCGGCGGAACGAAGCGGGTGAAGGTGCGCGGTATCGACTTGGAGGGGAACCCCGTCACCCATACGTACAAGATGCACGAGCGGCACCTCGACAAGCACCAGTACGGGAGCAGCTACAAGGACTGCGTGCAGCTGTGCCAGAAGCACGCCAAGGATACCATGACCAACGTACAAGAGCGGATGCTGGATCTGCGCAAGATGTCGCCGACGAAGCTCTGGGTGGCGGCGAAGTGGCCGAGACAACGGGCGCAGCGCGAGAAGAAGACGAGAGAGTATCTGCTTGGATGCAGCGGCATCTTCGAGCACAAGCTGCCAGGCTTCGACGTGAAGGCAGCGGAGAGGGAGCTCGCAACTTGGGCGCCGATCATGCAGAATCATCACGAGGTGGAGAGTTTCCACCAAGGCCTGGCAAACTACCTCACGAAGACGGACTCGAGCAGGCAAGTCCAACCATATTGTCGTTTGTGAATCACCACCTTCCATTCTACTTGCCAAGTGTGCACAACATCGCCGCCCTTGCCAACCGCATCTTTTTGTTATCCGCCTTCACTGTATGCATTTCCTACTGCCTTTCTTCCGCCTCTGTTTTTGTGCCCCGTGTCAGGCGCTGGCCCAATCTGATGCGCCTCTGGCAGGCCTGCGCCGTGCTGCCTTTGTCAACCGTCGAATGTGAGAGGGGCTTCTCTCGGCAGAATGTGATTAAGTCCTGGGTCCGTGGCTCACTCTGCAACGCGCGCCTCTCCGAGTTGATGGCCATCTCGCTGCTGCAGTATGACATCAATTGGACCGAAGCCCTAGCGACCTGGCGAGAGAAGCTGAGACGGCCAGCACGATCTGTTGTCTTCGCAAGAGCGGAACGAAAACGCAAGGGGAAGGCCCTAGAGGGTGAGGTGGCGGGGGACACAACGGATGGACAGGGGGAGGTGCCAGAGTACGCGGGGGAGGGGTGGGCTGAGGAGGATGGGGGTGATGATGAGAATGATGCGGCTCCAACATTAGGCGACGACCCTTTCCTGTCCGACGATGAGGGGGGTGATGATGAGATTACTGTAGATGTGCCGGAGTTCTAGGTGCCTGTTAGCTAGTGGTGATTGCTTGGTTTGGTAGTAGTAGTTGTAGATAGGCTCCTGTCCAATGTAGCAAAATGTAATACACAAGAATAGCTTTTCTTAATAACATAAAATGTAACCCTGAGTACACTTGTGCGATCCTGAGAATTTCAGAGTTGCACATCTCTGGACTCTGACATTTCAGAGTCCCTAAATTCTGGCTGAAGGCCATTCAGACTATTTTTTTTTTTGGGGGGGTCAGCTCAGAGTGCCTTTTTTTGAAACGTCAGCCCTGGTTACAACTTGTTAATACTGGTTGTTACTGGAGGTACTTCCAGTATTCTTTTCTACTTCAAATACTTGTATCTGCAGATTCTATACTTCGTCTCTTGCACCCTTTTACATATTATTATAAATGCAAGTCTCTATAACCCCTGATCAATCCCACCTCTGTGCTGCTACGTGAAGCAGCGCCCAAGAGTGGCCATCTTTGGGGTCGGCACGAAGGTCTGGAAGAAGTCCACCCTCTCGCGCTGACTGAAGCCTCTAGCAACGTAGCACGCCTTGAACACCAGCAACTCTCCAGGAGGGCGCTTCACCTTGAAGAGACACTGGCCATCGAATGTGTTCGCCCTAGGTGGGGGAACTGCATTGACGTACGTGCCGGTGGATCTCCAAGATGCCATCGCTGCGTCCATGGCACCTATGCACTGAGAGGCACAGGGTCCCGAAGTCGCCTCAGCGTAGGTGCGAGGGGACGGGATATCAAGAGCATTTGGGTCGCCCTCAGGGGCTAGCAGCATGGAGCAGAGATGAGGAATAGCCTCGAACAGGGAAGCTAGCTCATACTACCGGTCCTCTAAAACGTGATTGCCAAGGGTAGGTGCACCCCTGACGGACGGAGGACGGACAGGGTCAGAGACAAGAGCAGTGGCGTAGTCAAGGCGGTGGGTAAAGGAAAAGTCAGCAACGACGGCGACAAGAGCGTCGAGATTGGAGACAAGAATGGACGGGTCGGTGACAAGAGAGGCGAGGACACGAGGAACAAGAGGGTGAGCAGCACGGAGGAAGTCAGAGAGAGGAGGCAAGGAGACAGAGATACGCATGAAAACGGAGAGACATAGGGTGGACACTCGGAGTGGGAGAGATAGGATCAGGGCCTCGGATTGCAGGCTTTTTACCTAGATTCAAGGTAAAATCAGGTTTTCTTTGGAGGGTGACCCTGATGAGACAGGGTTTCTGTTTCTAAACACGGGCCGAAAATTTCAGCGTTTTTTTAGAAGTGAACTATGATCGATCAGCGTAATTAGTGTAGTGAGGCATGTTTTTCTAGCGTCGTATTGGGGACCGACCCTGATACGTGTAATAGCAGATTCTGAGCCCCATCCCCCCCACCCTCCCCGTTAATCATGCCAACTTGACTGTGACCGACCAAGACTGTAACCAGGACCCCGTAACAAATGGGCATGTAATTGAAGAGCGTGTTTTCTGTAGTTTAACCTGTTTATTCAGCATGAAAATTTTACTATACCCTGATTGATCAGCGTAAATCGTTCTGCGAGGCCTGAAAAAATAGGGAGCTACGGGGGCGGGGACCCTGAGCAATCAGCGTGCCCCAAAACGAATCTGAGGCCCTGGACAGGACGAGAACGAGAGGGACGGTAAGTCCACCAGCGTAAGGGGGGCGTGGGGTCAAGAGACAAGGGAGGAGACACTGGAGAAGAACGAGGGGGGAAACGAGCCGGGGACAAGTCCGACGGAGGGAACACAAGGCTGTAGATAGGTGGAGGAGGCGGCGCTGAGGGAGGCGCGTATAGGCGGTCTAGAGTGGGAAGACCGAGGAGGCGAAGGGCAAACACCGGCGGTGACTGCTGCTGCTGCTCCGCCCCCAAACCAGGACCTCGAGCCACACCATGGTCACCTCCAGGACTCGCCACGATAGCACCCCCAGAACCAGCAACCCCAGGACTAGCCAAAACCACCACCCCCAGCACTAAAACCCTCCTTAGAGTCAGCACCCCTAGCGCCAACACACCCAAAGCCCATGGACCCCTGCTGCGGCGGCGGCGACTGCTGCTACTGCGGCGGTGGAGAAGGCATCGGGGCCGAGGGTGCAGGCACCGTAGAAACATGTGGCTCACCCTTAGCCTCAGGGCCCCTGGAGTCAGCAGACTCCTCTGTCAGGCCAATCTAAGGAAGGGGAGTGACGTGAGACACACCAGACGGGGCAGGATGGGGAGCGGGAGCTACCGGGGGAGTGGGGACAAAGAACATGGGCGAGGAAACCGGGAGACCTTGGTGGGGGAAGCGGGTGTAGAAGGAGACAAACCCGTCAAAGGTGATGTCACGCGAATGAAAAAAACGGTGAGACGACAGGTGGTAGATGTGCCAGTTAGATGCGTCAAGGGGGAAGCCAAGAAAGACACAATGGATGGTGCGGGTAGTGAGCTTGTCTGTGGGAGAGTCGCGGACGTGAACTAGGCACCCCAGAAGTGAAACACAAACGAGTCACCAAATGACCTGATCCAGAGAAGGGTCAGCGAAACCTGTGGCTGCTGGGAGCACGGCCACAGGTTAACGTGGTGAGCGGCGTAGCAAACTACAGTGACAAAAAAACTGTCCGGATGTTTTGCATTGATTAGGGTTTTTTGGCGTTCTGACAACTATACATAAACTTTAATGTTTTGTGGTGGTACGTTTTGGGAGGGGCACATAGTGGATGTATGTACAGCGCTAAACTCTATAATACTACACTAGATCTAACTTAGTGCTAAAAGATACACAAAGAGTACATCCGGACAATTGTTCCCAGAACAAAGAGCAAACTTCTGAATAGCGTTTCTAGTACCTTGTCCACTGACCCTTGTCCTTCATCACCACTTGCACCCTCCTCGGCATGTTATCTACGAGGTTTGTGCAAACCTTTGCAGGGACCTTTTCACACTCTTCCTAGACCCACTCTTTTGCATAAGGGGGTGAGCACTAGGAATATTGCGAAGGATTTAAGCGTATGCAAGAGTATTGTGCATGATTTCTTATTGAATGTTAACTCTGAGACTAGCCATGCTGAGGTATGACCAAAGATGCCATTAGCCAATTGGCCCTGTCTTTTCATGGGTCGTCTTCGTCATACCGCTGCAGGGTAAAACCACGAACAGAGCGACAAAGACTAGTGTATACGCTGCGAAACTGAGGGTAACGTAGCACGGTGGATTATGCACCCTTGCACTATAAAAACCACGCTAGGATCCCCAGGCCCGGTCACGGTGCAGCAGTCGAAGAAGTCGTGACTGTTTGAGATGAATATCCGGGTTGAGATCTGGTGAGGAAAAGGGTCACTCCAGTGCAACATACTCATGCTCTCTAAGCCATTCCAAGCCATTTGTCGTGCTTAGGCTAGAAATGAATTGGAGAGCATGAGTATTTAGCTGTGGAGTGACCCTCCTTCTCACAAGATCTCAACCCAGATATTCTTCCCCACCAGTCGGGGCTTCTTCGACTGCTGCACCGTGACGAGACCCGTGGATTTTAGCGTGATTTTAATAGTGAAAGGGTGCACAATCGACCGTGCTATGTTGCGCAAAAAATTGCGGCGGATGTGCTAGTTTTCGCCACTCTGAATGGAATTTTACCCTACAACGGTACGACGAAGATGACTCATAAAGAGACGGAACCAATCGGCTAATGGTCCCGTGTTTCCATGAAAAGACACACCTCAGCGTGGCTAGTCTAAGAGATCACATTCAATCAGAGATGCACAATACTCTTGCATACGCTCAAATCCTTCGCGGTTTTTCTAGTGTTCACCCCCGTATGCAAAAGGGTGGGTTCTAGAAGAGTGCGAGAAGATCCGTGCAAAGGTTTGCACTAACCTCGTAGATAACATGCCTAGGAGGGTGCGTGTGGTGATCAAGGCCAAGGTTTGGTGGACTAGGTACTACAAACACTGTTCGGAAGTTTGCTCTTTGTCCTGGGAAATAATTGTCCGGATGTACTATTTGTATATCGTTTGGCACGAAATTAGATTCAGTGTACTATTATGGATTTTAGCACTGTAAATGCATCCACTATATGCCCCTCCCAAAGCATACCACCATAAAATATTAAAAGCTTATGTATAATGGTCGAAAACCCCCAAAACCTAAATTTATGCAAAACATCCGGACAATTGTTTCCGTCACGGTACAAACGGCCACACAAAATGGGGTGCACCGGCATGGATCATGGAGGTACGAGCCACCTTCATGACCAAACTGATGCGTAGCTCAGGGACCCCATTCAACTGTGAGGAGTCCGGCAGTGTGTACGATTGGGTGATGCCCTCCGCATGACAGAACTAGCCAAGCCGACCGGAGGCGAACTCACCGCCACGATCGGAGTGGAGACGAGGCACTGGCTGGGCACGGTGGACTCGAGCAACTACAAGCCACGGGATAAGAATGGCAGGCACGTCAGCCTTCCGCTCCAAGGGAAACACCGTGGTGTAGAGCAAGTAGTCGTCGACGAGAACCAGAAAGTAGCGCTCGCTGGGCCCCAGACGTCCAAGAGCATGGTCTGGAGTGGCGCAGTGGTGGGGGAAAACGAGGAGGAGTGAGGAGCACAGCGCAGCCGGCCCTCGACGCAAGGCGTGCACGAAGGTGCGGGCGAGGGAGGGAGGGCAAGGAGCGACGCAGGGAGACCTGCAGTGACGGAACAATCTGTCCACATGTTGGCCATAAACTGGACAAAATCAGAGCCCATGAGAAAATGATCAGGTTTTTTCTTTCCTGGTTTTAAGGTTTTAGTTGCTACTGTTGTAGGCTTGTGTGACAAATGACATCTTGTCCACAAAACACACTAGAACATAACATAGCACAACGAAGATCACAAGTGGTACACTCGGACAGAATGTTCCCGGGATGAGCGACATTTGAAATTATCGATATCGATACCGTGTCCATCTCCCCTTAGCCCTTCTTCCTGCTCTGATCCTCCTAGGCATAGTGTCTATCAGAGCCTTGCACACGCCAGCCCCAATGCTGTCCCATGCCTCGTGCACCTGCTCCCAAGTTTGCAGCATGCCTGTGGGGGGTTGCTCATGCTTGGCGAGCTGCTCGATGGGATTGGGATCAGGGGAGGAATAGGGTCATTGTAGGACCGCGAAATCTTGCTCTGCTAGCCACTCCTGAAAGATCCTGCACTTGGGTTTGGGGTCGTACAGTGTACTGGAACGTCATGCCAGAGACGGTCAAATCATAGAAATCAAGAGTTTGAGCCACCTCATCCTGCAATATGTTGTGATCGAGTTGGCCATCTGTGCGGCCACCAATCTTGCACATGTAACCAGGCACATCAGACATTATACAAACTCAAACCATGAGTGGCCCGCCTCCATGCTTCACAGTCTACTTCACCTGATGCCCCTGGAGAGTAGCGCCTTCGTGAATCCATGCGTGGGTGTGGCTATCCGAGCAATATCGAGTGATCTGAGTCTCGTTCGACCTGATCACCCACTTCCAGTCATCCAGAGTCCAGTCCAGGTGGGCTCTGGCAAAATTCCGTTTAGTCGTGGATGTTGCGCGCTAATAGTTGAAGCTTGCGCAATAGCTGTACAACGAATAACCGTGTCGTCTTGAGGGCATTTCGTACAGTGTGAGGGTGGACCTTAACAACGTGATTCGATTCCAGTAGTTATGCAGCCTCAATGCTTGTCAACGCAACACCTAACATAATGGCGTGCACGATAATGCGCATGTGTCACGCTGAGAGCAGTCGCGGTCGACCTAAAGAGTGGACATTTGGCCTAGCTGCTAGACTACTACTGCTGTGACTAGCCTTCAGAGTGTTTTTCTTTGCGATTCTCTGACATATTCCTAGCGTTCATGCGATCTGTCGAAAACTCAGACCCTGGCAACAAAGAATCATGATCTGGTATCTCTGACGCGAAGCAAGTGGTCGCATGGTTACTGGAGGATCACGGAGTAAGGGACACGCGCTAGCGAAAATCTAAGCGACTTTGCTAGCACGTGCAAAGAATGCTCAACGGAAACAGATCTAGTCTCTACTTGGGTAGTATTTCTCCACATCGACCATCGAGCGCTAAAGCTTGTAATCGCTATTAGCAATTCGATATTGGCTAGAGTTTGTCATATCTGTAGGTGCATCAATTGTTTATGCGTAATGTCCACAGGCTCCGGATTGTAAATAATTCATTTATACTTGCCAAAACATTACGAACTTGCTAAACAGGGCCATTTTGTGGACAGATTGTTCCGTCACTGTAAGACAAGACCGTGCTGGGACATGTGACATAGACGCAGGAGTGCGGGGTGACCTAGGTGGTGGTGCCATAGAAGCGACGGGTGAGTGAGCGACCGACACGAGCAAGCCGCAGTGACCTGGATAGACTCAACCACCTGGGGGGACGCGGTGTCCAGTGAGAAAAGACCAGACACTGGGTCCCGGGGGAACGTGGTGGGGGGAGCACCAGTGGCCGCCTTAGTACAGACTGCTTACCGCTCGTGTCCAGGAAACGTAGTGGTAACGCCGAGGTCCTGAAGATAGTCGACACCATCTAGGTTCCAGGAGAACGAGGGGATGTGCAGACCTGTAAGAGAGCCTGAGGGAACCGCTGGACAGGGAAGTGTGGTGGAGCTACGTGCAACTACCGGACCAGAGGAGGGGCTAGCAAGGACGACAGCTTCTGGGGCAGCAAGCTGCGTGAGATTGGTTTGGTTGTAAAAGAAGTAGGTGGACGCACTAGAGTCCAGCGTGAAGGAGAGCGTGGCGGTAGCGTCAGTCGGCGGGGGCACAAGCGTGGAGCCAAGGCTAAACATGGCAAGAGATCCTACGTCTGACGCAGTAGGGGAGCCTGGACTTCACACAGCAGACACACCTAGGCTAGGCAACACAGGGTAATAAGGTTCAGGCACGCTAGAGTCATCAAGATACATGACATACAAAACAAAGTGAATATGATCCATATCTAGCTCAAAGACTGGCACACGATGACGTACCAGGCTATGCCGGTCCGGAAGGGACGGCGTGGGCCCGAAGCAGAGAAGGAAGAGGTCGTGGAGGCAGCGGTAGCAGCAGGCAGGGATGTCATCGCGACGGTCACACACGGTGCCACGAAGGGGACCGGACTGGATCTGGTACTGGCAACTCACAGAACTGGAGTCGCCACCCGACGTTGAGCTGTGAGGGCTGCCTCCGCGGCGACCACCACCAAAGCTGCCTGGCCACCACGATGGCAAGGCCCCCCACTGCGGCTGCTGCTGCTGCCACTGCAGCTACTGCTGCTGCCTCTGCAGCTGCTACTGCTCTGTGGCGTCAGCTCCCACCCCCTCATCTTCACTTCCAGCACTCCCACCACCACCACCTCCCCCGCCACCCCCACCACCCCCACCACCCTTCCCTCCCTTACGCCCCTATCAGGGGCAACTGGGGGCTCTACCGTGACGAGGTTGCGCTGAGGCCACCGCGGCGACCTCAGCGACAGGGGCTGTCTCAGTGACAGCAGCGGAAACGTCAGAGTAAGTGCACTGGGAGGGAGAACAACCTTGCAAAATAGGGACCACCGTAGTACCGCTAGACTGAGCAATAGTGCGCTGGCTGATCTCTATCACCGACAGGGTGGCTACAAAGTCACTAAGGGTGAGGTCAGTGGGGTGGAGGCTAAGAAAGGTGTCGCGGGCAGTGGCTAGGCGATTGGGAAGGCGTGTGGCTGGGAAATAAAGCGTAGCGCCAAGGGGGGGAGGAAGTAGAATGAGCTGAGCCTCAGTGCTAGCAGCGCAGTAGCTAGTCTCAAGCGCGCGCAGGTGAGTGGCAAGATCAGCGACAGTGGGGAAGGACGCGAGATCAGGAAAGAGCAAGTGCAGGAGAAGGCGGCCAACGGAGGCGGATAAGGGAGTGGAATGGCGAGCAATGTCGTCATCTAGGTACTCCTTGGCCGTCTCTAGAGCCCGAAAGCGGGGACGCTTGGACAGGGGGAGTGTGTGACTGATAGCTAGCTGCGGAGTGGTGTCATGCGACTCTCGAACAGAGGGAGCGAGCTCAACAGGTGTGAAAGACTTGCGCTTAGGAGGCGTGGGGGCGTTAGGAAGGGCAGCAAGCGCGGGGGTGCAGGGCAGCTTACCGTCGACATGGACAGCCAGGGACTGGCCATCCTGGCGCTGACCCTTCAACTGGCGGCGCAGGTCGGCGAGCCACGCCTCGAAATCCACCGCACGACCACCTGCATCCAGGGTGAGAACAACGTCCGCTATCACGCACAACTGCAGCGGCTGAAGTGCTCGGGCGGAGGAGCATGGAGCAGTCGGGTGTGGTGGAGTGTGGTGGAGAGCGATGGGGAGTTGTGGAGTGCAGTGAAGAGCGGTGGAGTGTGGTGGAGAGCGGTGGAGTGCGGTGAAGCCGCGAGGGAGGAGAAAGCCGGCGCAGAGGAAAGACCAGGGTCGGTGGCGTGTAGGGGCCGGCGAGGCGAGCTAGGGCGGCGCGGCGAGCTGGGGCAGCGCAGCGAGCTGGGGCCGGCGGCGAGTTGGGGGCCGCTCGGTGAGCTGGGGCTGGCGCCGAGCTGGGGGCCGCGCGGCGAGCTTAGGCCAGCGGCGAGCTAGGGCCGGCAGCGAGCACGGGGCCGCGGGGCGAGCGGGGGCCGGCGGCGAGCTGAGGGCCGCGTGGCGAGCTGGGGCCAGCGGCGAGCTGGGGCAGGTGGCGAGATGGGGCTAGCGGCGAGCTGGGGGCCGCGCGGCGAGCTGGGGCCGACGGCGAGCTGGGGCAGGCAGCGAGCTGGGGCCGGTGGTGAGCTGGGGTCCGCGAGGCAAGCTCAGGCAGACAGGGAGGTGGGGCCTGCGGCTAGCTAGGGCCGCAGCGAGCTAGGGGGACGGGCGACGAGCTAGGGCCGACGACAAGCTGGGGCCTGCGGCGAGCTGGGGGCCGCGCCACAAGCTAGGGCTGTTGCTGCGAGCTAGGGCGGCGCGGCAAGACGGGGCCGACGCGGCAAGCTGGGCCAGCGCGTCAGGCTAGGGGCCTGTGCGGCGCGATGAGCTGGGGGCCGACACGGCGCGGCGCGACGCGGCAGGCTAGGGGCCAGCATGGCGGGTTAGGGCCAGCGCGCGAGCTAAGGCCAGCGAGGTGTGGCGAGCTAGGGCAGGCGCGGCGAGCTAGGGTAGGGGAGCTCTACGGTAGGCTAGGGCGGGGCGCTCTTCGGTAGGCTAGGGCGGAAGCGCGAGTGGGTGGGACCTACCTAGCGTGATACCATGTCAGTGTAACGAAGTGAACTCAAGCAAGGGATACAAGGGAACTATATGGTTGGGTGTTGTACCCATGTAGCCAATAACTGCTACATATAAAACATATGTATGAGCTGATAGGCTGGCCTAAAAAAAACCGTGTAGCACTCAGGGTAATGTTTCGCAGGGTGGTTCCCCGGTTTATACTGTGGTCTCACGGGTCAATTCAAAAACGGTGGAAATATTGCAGAAAGTTACATTGCACAGCAGCAGGACACTTACAGGATGTCAGCACTTCATGTTTTAGCCGCTATTGGTCAAGCTTGTAAAACATTTGGCAAAAATCAGCGAACGCAGGAAATCTGACGGGAAAATTTTCCGGCAGTCTGATTTTTCTGGGCATGTTTGTGACACGATGTCAGGCTACTTCGTGTCATTTGGGATTTTGCCTGTCAATACAGTTTTGACACAAATTAGCATGACATTGTGTCTCGTCGGGACACGCCCTCAGTTGAACAAATACCACATTTGAAATTGTAGACGAAGGTCAAACGCATGTGGGCCAACGTGAAACATTTGTCGTCAAGACCCTTTTCCCCATCAGACCTCAACCCGGATACTCTTCCCCACTAGTCGGGGCTTCTTTGACTGCTGCACCGTGACGAGACCCGTAGATTTTAATGTAATTCTATTAGTGAAAGGGTGCACAGCCGATCGTGCCATGTTACCCTAAGTTTCACGGTAAACACGCTAGTTTTCGCCACTCTGCTCATAATTTTACCCTACAACGGTAAGACGAAGACGATCCATGATAAGATGGGACTAATCGACTTATGGCATCTTTGGCCACACCTCAGCGTGGCTAGTCTTAGAGGATAACATTCAATCTGAAATCGTGCACAAAACTATTACATACGCTCAAATATTTCGCGATTTTCCTAGTGCTCACCCCCTTATGCAAAAGGGTGGGTCCAAGAAGAGTGCGAGAAGATCCATGTAAAGGTTTGCACTAACCTCGTAGATAACATGCCTAGGAGGGTGCAGGTGGTGATCAAGGCCAAGTGTTGGTGGACGAGGTACTAGAAACGCTGCGCGAAAATTTGCTCTTTGTCTTGGGAAATAATTGTCCGGATGTACTCTTTGTATATCTTTCGGCACTAAATTAGATCCAGTGTACTATCATGGATTTTTGTGCTATGAACGTATCCACTATGTGCCCCTCCCAAAGCGTACCATTATTAAACATTAAGACTTTATGTACAGTGATCGGAAAGCCCAAAAACCCTAATTAATGCAAAACATCCGGACAATTGTTTCTGTCACTGTAATTTTGCGTATGTTCTTCGGTCGTTCTTGTCTCCAGATAACGGATTGAACAATCAAAAGATCCCCATATACCAAAAGATTGCGCGAGGAGTTCGAACTTGAATCCCCAAGTATAGAAGTCGCGGCCATCGAAGTAAGTTGAGGTCTTTAGCTTGGAGATAGTTAGGAAATCCGCTTGATTTACGACAACTTCTGCAGCAAATGGTCTTACTTCTGCCATTTGATGTTGTTTCTATTGTGGTTGTTGTTGTTGCTCTGGTTGAGCAGGTCGCCCATGGAAGGCAAAAAATCCAGCGGACTCATCTCCAGGGGCTGAAGGCCCAGCGGCAACAACAACTCTTGCATAAACAGAGTTACCAAGGCTCATAGAAGCTGTCGGATGCGCTGGAGCTTGTTGTTGTTGCTGAGTAGACTGATTAGCCATCAAAGAAGTGAATTCAGACAGATCGTCAGTAGAAAGACCAGAAGTGGGAGAATTCGTAGTTGAATTTCCTGTCTTAGCAGCTGACATAATCATACATATCCAACTTTAGCTTAACGACGTAAACAAAATCAGTTTGTATTGGTTCCTGTAACTCCACTAGCTCAGAATACCATGTTGAAATGAACCACGTGTCTAGGGTGGCCAGGATCTAGAGTTGGTGGAACCAAGAGGAAAAAGTCAGCGGAAGACTTTACCCCTTGTATTGGAAATGTCCGAAATGACAAGGATAATAATAATGAGCAATACAAACATATTCGGGAGTACCTATTTGGAAGTACCTATTCGGAAGTACCTAGGAAGTACCTACGGTGGCGGGCCCTGGGGGTGGTGGACGTGGTGGAGGCCGTGGGGGTTGGGGCTCAAGGCAGTCGGGGCTCTGGGGGTCGCGTGGCTCTTCTGTGAGTCCGGGTGCTGGTAGTTGTGGTGGCGTGGTGACCTGCACGTACCAGTTGCTGACTGGTCCGCAGGCGTGCCAGGTGTGCCAGCTCATGAGGCACACCGCACACCAAGGCAGCACTACTAGTCTGACCACTTAAACAAGAGGCCACAAGGCCAGTCAAAAAGTGTAGCAATACAAGTAGGTATAAAACAACAAGTACAAGCAGGTATTGTAAAACTCAGGATACAATGAGTGGTGGTGCTATGGAGACAAGACCAAGCTGAGTACAGAACCGCTGATGGTCACGAGGCGCAAAGGCCTTGGTGAAGATATCAGCAGTGTTGGCCTCTGAGGCCAACTGTACCACTCGAGCCTGGCCGCGCTGCTGCAACTCACGCAGCAGGAAATACCGCAACTAGATGTGCTTCGCCCTGCTCTCAAGTCAAGCCTCCTGACATAGAAGGATCATGGCCCTGTTGTCAACAAACAGGAGCGGGGCAGATCTAAGCTGCTCACCTAAGTCTGTGAGCAAGAAAGTCAGCCAGCGGAGCTCCTGAGCGGCCATAGCCCCAGCATAGATCTCTGCCTCACAACTGGACTCAGCTACAGACGATGACCTGGTGGACCTCCAAGAGACTGCACCAGCATCGAGACTAAAACAGTAGCCCTGAGACGACCTGAGCGTCTCCACGTCGTCATGCCACGACACGTCTGTGTGTCCAGTGAGCACCACTGGCTCCCGTCCTCCCAGCACAAGCTCCAATCCTAATGTACTCGGCAGATACCGTAGTACCCTCTTGGCAGCTGACCAATGGTCTGGTCGGTGCCTGCCTATCGCAACAAAGCGAGCCAAGAGACCGAGAGGGTACACTAGATTTGGTCGCCTGCAGGTCATGTGGTACATGAGGCACCCCACCAGCTCTGCGTATGGATCACTAGCCTCAACCGGCTCAGCCGGAACAGGAGGAGAGAGCTTGTGATCTATAGGCAGAGGGGTGGGATGTGCTGAGGAGAATTGGAGACTGAACCTCTGGAGGATCTGCTGCACCATATGGGACTAGGAGAGTGTGATCGTGCGAGCAGCATGGTCACAAGAGATCTCCAAGCCCAGATAGCAGATCAGCTCCCCCAAGTTTGTACAGGTGTGCCACCTAAGTAACTCGGCCTTCACAGAGGCCAGTGCGACTCTGTCAGGAGTAGAGAAGAAAAAATCGGCTACGTATACTAGAATGTAGAACGGTGTCCGACCCGTGCGAACAAAGAAAGAGGGTTCAGCAAAGGGCGGAAAGAACTGCAGCTCAGCAAGAGTGGTGCAAAGCATGTCATGCCACTCACGGGGTGCCTGACGCAGACAGGACGACGAAAGCTCCACCCGATCCCAGGTGGGAAGGACCCAAAGAAGCCTAGAGGGCGCTAGAGGTAGATCTGCTCATTCAGACTACCCTGCAGAAACGCTGTGGAGAAGTCGAGTGAGTGAAGCTCGTAGTCACGCTGCGCGACTATGTGAAGAAGGACTCGAAAAGTAGTCATCTTCGGGGTCGTGAAGAAGGTCTGGAAGAATTCCATACCCTCACGCTGGCTGAAGCCTCTAGCCACGTAATTCGCCTTGAACTTCGGCGGCTCTCCAGGTGTGCACTTCACCCTGTAGATCCGCATGCCATTGATTACGTTTTCTCCAGACGAGGGAACTGCGTCGATGTAAGTGCCTGTGGATCTGTAGCATGGCCTGTATCCATTGGGCTGCCCAGGGCCCCGACACCGCCTCAGCGTAAGAGCACGGAACTGGGATGTCGAGAGCGTCTAGGTCGCCCTCTGGGGATACGAGCATGGAGCACAGATGGGGAACATCGGCAGCAAGGTAGGCCAACTCGTACTGCTTGTCCTTTAGCACGGAGGACGGGCAGTACCAAGGACCAGAGCGGTAGCATACTCAAGGCTGTGGCTAGCGGCGAAGTCAGCGACAAGCGACAGACTTAGGAGAAGCAGTAGGGCTTGTGACAAGCGATTCAAGCAAGCGCGAGAGGGTAGGACGAGCAGTAAGAGCAGCGTCGGAGCGAGGAGGGGGGAATTTTGAAGCGACGACGGGGGAGGCAACGGGAGGACTCTGACGGGAGGAGCAAGCGGACGAAGAATCATAGGGTGGACACTAGGACGAGGAGAGACGGGACGAGCACTAGAGGGGCGACGGACCTAGTGGGGAAAAAACTGGGGACTGGGGACGAGGGGGAACGGGGGACAAGTCTGAGGACGGAGAGCAGAGCTTGGGAAAACGAGCCGGAGAGGAGCCCGGAGGAGGGAACAACGAAGTTGTAAACAGGGTCATGCACCGGAGGGGGAACGAGCGGGCGGACAAGGGAACCTGGAGCAAGACCAAGGATACGAAGGGAAGACTGCGGCTGCTCCTGCTATGGCAGATGCGCTTGCTGCTGTGGCTATGCCTGCTGCTGTGCTTGCTGCTACTGCTGCGGTTGCCGCTGCGGCTTCAACTGCTCCTTGTCCTCTCCAGGACCTCCAGCGGCACCGCAGCTGCCACCGGCACTCCCCGAACCAACACCCCCAAGACTAGCACCCTCGGACTCACCACCTACAGAACCAGTACCCCAAGAGTCAGCACCCCCAGAACTCACACCCCCAGAACCAACACCCCCAACACCAACACCTCCAATACTAGCACCCCCAGAACCAGCACACCTAGAACCGACTGCTCCAAGCTGTGGCCGCTGAGGCTGCTGCGGTGGCTGCTGCTGCTGCTGAGGCAAGGGGGGAGGCGGCTGAGGTGACTTGGGTACCAAGGCTGGAGGAGGCGCTACAGGGAGAGCAGGCGCGCCCCCAGTAGCTGGGCCCCCAGAGTCAGCGGACTCCCCCACAGGCGCAACCGAGGGGAACAGAGTGGCGTGGGAGACACTAGACTGGGCCGGACGGGACAGGAGGGGAGCGGCAGGCAGGGCAGGGACAAGGAAGAGAGGAGGAGGAGGCACAGGAGCACTGCGGTGCGGGAAGCACCGGTAGTAGAGGAGCATCTCGTCAAAGGTAACGTCACAAGAGTGGTAAAAGCGGTAGTGTGACGGGTGGTAGAACAGCCAGTCAGAGGCGTCAATAAAAAAACCCAGGAAGACACAGGAATGGTCCAGGCAGAGAGCTTGTCCGCGGCAGTGTCACGGACATGAGCAAGGCTGCCCCAGGCATGGAACGCAGACGCGTCTCCTGGAGACCCGGTCCAGAGGAGGGTCGGCAAAACCTGTGGCCGCTGGGAGCGCGGCCACAGGTTAAGCTGGTGAGCAGCGTAGCGCACAGTGAACGACCACAGAAAATGGGGTGCATCGGCGTGGACCATGGAGGTGCGAGCCACCTCCATGATCAGGCTGATGCATCGCTCAGCCAACCCATTATGTTGTGGGGAGTCGGGTAGTGTGTATGTCAGGCGGATGCCCTCCGCACGGCAGAAAAGTCCTAGAGTGTCAGAGACGAACTCGCCACCTCGGTCAGAGTGTAAGCGACCTATAGGCAGGCGGTGGTGGGTGCGAACAGCAAGAAGCCACAGGAGGAGAATGGTAGGCATGTCGGCCTTTTGCTCCAATGGGAACACCATGGTGAACAGCGAGAAGTTGTCAACGACGACTAGGATGTAGCGCTCCCGACTAATACCATAGACCGGGGTAGGGCCTGAGACGTCCATGTGCAGTGTCTGTAGCAATACTGTGGTAGGAGGAATGAGGAGGAGTGAGGGGCGGCGCACTGCCGGCCCTCGATGTAGGAGGTGCACGGTGGCGCTACCGACGGAGGCAGGGCAGGTAGCAATGCAGAGAGACCAGCGACTAGACCGTGCTGGGACATGTGCCTAAGATGCGGGAGTGCAGGATGACCTAAGCGGTGGTGCCACAGAAGGGTCGGGTTGGCTAGTGAGCAACAGGAGCAGGACGCGGCGACCTCGGCAGACGCAGCAACCGGCGCGGACTCAGTGTGCAGTGTAAAGAGACCTGACCCAGGGTCACGCTCAAAAGTGGCTAAGTGTCGACCGGTGGATGTGTCTGAGCAAGCGGCGTGCCTCTCGCGGCCAGGGAACGTAGTGGTGACGCCTCGGTCCTGAAGGTGACCGACACCCACTAGGTTCCTGGCAAACGAGGGGATGTGCTGACCGGTGAGGGGGCCAGAAGGGACAGCTGGACCGGGGAGAGTGGTGGTGCTACGTACAACAACTGTGGTGCAGAAGTCTGGTAGTGCAACGCGGATAGGCGCAAGAAGCAGGGTGAGTGCAGTACTGTCTCGAAAAAATCACCGAGACGTGCCAGAGTCTAGGACAAAGGAGAGGGTTGACATGGCGGAGCCCAATGAAGAGTCTCTAACAGGTCCTACGATTGACGCAGCAGGGGAGTCTATGCCTGACGCAGCAGGGACTATACACAGCGGTAGCTCCAAGGCTACAAACAGCAGGATAATAAGAACTAGCAACACTAGAAGCATCAAAATACACAGAATACAAGGCATGATCGATCTGAAGCATATCCATATCAAAGATAGGAACCCCACGATCGATATGAAGCATATCCATATCAAAGATAGGACCTACGGCGAAGCAAGGTAGGCCAAGGGGGTACCTGCAGCAGCGGGCCGAACTGACGACGGTAGAGGTCGTCCAGGCGGAGGAAGCAGCTTCTGCCTTGTTATGAACTGCCACTAACTAGGCTAGGGGGTGTGTCAATAATATATATCTGTATAGATTAGCTATGTCATATTTGTTTATAGCCTAGCTAGTTTAGTTCTTTGTGAGTACAGCCCTATTTTTGTATCCCTCGACATTTTCTCCTAGTCACAACTTTCCTGCTACTCTAACAGGAAGTACATATTCAGAAGTGTTAAATTATATTTGTTATATACTTGTAGGCTTGGTAGGTATTACTGAACTCTACTGTAAATGGTACAACTCCCTCCTTGTATGCCTCTCTCGTCTATTCCATCTCTTTTTCTCTTGTCAACTTCTCGCCCCCCTTAGCTCCTAAACCCTCGCGCCATTCTATGGCCGCCTTCCTTCCTAGCTAAGTTAGCCTTCATAACAGGAAGTACCTGTTCGGAAGTACCCGTTTTTCTCTGAAGTACGTATTCGGAATGTACCTGTTCGTAGTGTATCGCGACTATTCGCGTGACATGACTAGTGATTGTTCGTGTGACTGAGAGTGGCGTGACCCTTCGGATGGCTTTACGCGCAAACATACTGTTCATGCGTTTACTTGCTACTCCTGGCGTCATCACGCGCGTCCTTTTATATGAAATATCGCGCTACTAGTACGGTCTAAGTGTAATATTAAGAATGCATAAATGGTAACTCTACCGAGTATACTTCAACAGGGAGGGGGGGAGGTTTCGAGGATTGTCTCTAGCATTGAGGACTTAGCCGAAATATAGTGGCGTAGGGCTGTTTGGAGGATGGCTCTAGCATCGAGGACTTAGCCGAAATTGGTTTGAGCGGAAAAAACAAAGCATACCCCCGTGGCGCACGTGCATCTGCAAGACTAGATGAATCAGGGGTTATCCCCGAAAGCATGATGTCAGCTCAGGGCTGGTACATGAACACTATACAGAAACTTCAAGATTGCACTGACACAGAATTGAATTCACAGAGTGGAAAATGAATTTACACTGAATTTCCAGGATTGGCCCCTAACAAGCATCCTGACAATCATGATTCAAGATAAAACGTCCTGATATTTGAGGGACTGGGGGAGACGGTACCTTTTGAAATAGAATGTACTCCATGCTTGTTATTACCTAGGTAAAGAATATTATTATGTTGCGTATGAAGGCTGTGTGATTCGGGTTTGTGCAGGCGCTGTCGTCCTGCTGTAGCGCTTTGTAGTGCACAGAGCGACATCCAAACACTGCATTGCCGCACAGGGCGAACGGTTTCGTGGGGACGTGGAGTGGAGCACCGAACTGCAGCTTTCAAAAACTCGGAGCAACTCGCCGTACCATTGGCGGAATACGCGCGCCCCTGCGCATCGATGTGTACTAGTCCCACCTCGAAGCGCCAGATTTGCATATCGCAACCAACAAACGCCGAGGGGTACATTACCCACCTACAAAGCAATTCACAACCGTGCTGGGTGTCTGGCAGTCTGTGCTGTCCGTGTGTCGGTCTGTCTCCGGACTCCAGGAACCGCCACTGCTGCCGTTCTCTAAACTACTGCTAATACTACCAGCTGCGAAGGACTCGTCACCTCTCTCGCGCGCCGCCATGACGTCTATGGGGCGCACGCTCTGCCTCCTACTAACGCTGGCACTGTCCGCCGCGCTGCTGCCATCGCTCGCAGCGACGCGCGAGGTGAGAAACGTGCGTCCCCACATCCTGCCGCACTTTCTCCCAGCTCCACTCTCGCTCGCCTCACAACAATGCCGCGTTCTGCTGCTCTATCATCCACACCCTCGCGGCAAGCCAGCGACGACATAAGATCCTCCGACTCTCCATGCCTAAACAACCCTCAACCCGGATGCTGCACCATTGCGTTACAAAATTCGTGGACCGGAAATTCGTGCATCAAAACGCGTTGTGAAATTATCACGTCTGTGTGGGTTTTTGCTTTCCTTGACAACCGGTAACAATACCTTTGGGACCCTCTTAATTGCTCATTTATTTGCCTGCTTGTCCCTCATTCAAACAGCTAGACGCACGAGTCGACAGCGGCGGCGACGGCATTTTGGACGGTGGCGGCGGCATGGACGGCTGGCTGCAGCGGAGCGTGCAGCGCGGCGCCACGTACTTTCCCATCCACCGCGCCGCGCCGCTGCGGCCCGACCACTCCGACCGCCGCCCTGGCGCCGGCGGTCAGCCTCAGCGTGACACTGGCAGTGACGACGCTCGCGCTGGCGGAAGCGGAGAACCTCTTGAAGGAGAACCCGCGCGCCCGCGGAGTCGATTGCTTGGCAGTAGTATTGGAAAGGCGAGTCGAGTTTTCGGTTGATTGTCATACTATTCAGCAGCCCTTGCGCTCGAAACTCATCCGCGCCGCTCTTGTCCATGGCTTGCCATCCCGTGCTCCGCGTGACCCTCCCCAAACCCTTTCCAACGCGCGCGGGTCCGACCCGTGGAGTCCACGTTGTGCGCCGTGTGTCCGTCCCGCTCACCGCAGGGGAATCCGGGTGCGCCGGCTCGAGAAGAAAAGTGGCTTTCGAATCGACTCACACTTCCTTCTTTCTCACACCCTGACCTTGTCTTGTTGTGTGCCTCGCGCCCGTCCTACTCACCACAGGGGATGACGCAAGATACGAAGGCCCGAGGGGAGAGCTCCAACATGGTATGTGAGCGCATTGGTGTACCCGCTCCTATCACATCGTGCATATACGCCTCGGCTGCCTCCCCCACATCTCCCACCTCCCATGTCGCGTCTCACGCCTCTCCTGCGGCTTGGGACTGCGTCCTCCCAGTCTTCGACTTTTTCTGGGATCATCGCGGAATTGTTTAGAGCAAAAAGTCACGGAAAGGTGACGAATGCGTGGGTTTTGAGATGCCGAAACACGGAAGCTTTTTCGTCTGCAATCCGAATGTGCCAGTAGGGGTCACGCGTTTTAGGTGTGCCACGTATGTTTAGAAGCCGTCACCGGGTGACGAGAAGTCACATTTCCGTCTCTGTTTTGTCCACAGCCACGTGGCACAAAAAAGCTCCGCCCCTCCTACGTTCGTCACAAAAATGTGGATCTCTCCTATATTGTAGGTATAGTTGTTCGTATAGCAAAGCTACTTCGTAGCAGACGTACCTATGCCGTACCTACTGTATACCTACTCCGTATTTCTGATCCTGGTATTCCCATAAGTTATGGGAGTTTGTTAGAGGCCGACAACTGGGCCAATGAAATTTGTCCCTCCACGTGCAGCATCCACACTCCATTGGCCATTGACCTATATGTCAGTAGCTGCCTGTGAGATGATCGCTACTTCTTGGGTCTGCCATCCGTCCATCCAACCATAGGTCCCTCTATCAGTAGGCCCGTTCTCACGTTGTTTTTGTCCGCTGGCCATAGCACTCTCCTCGATGTGTGCCTGTTTGCTTGCGGGTGCGTCTGTCTGTGTGTGTCCACTTATATGTGTGTGAGCTCGTGCACGTGCGTGTGCATGCATGTGTGCGTGCATGCGTGTGTGTGTGCATGCATGTGAGTGTGCATGTGCGTGTGTATGCATGCGTGTGTGCTTTCGTGCATGCATGTGTGTGCGTGCATGTGTGTGTGTGTCTCCAAGCGTGTGTGTGTGCATGCGTGTGTGTGCGCATGCGTGAGTGCATGTGTTTGCATGCGTGTGTGCATGTGTTTGCATGCATGTGTGTGCGCGCATGCGTGTGTGTGCATGTGTATGTGTGTGTGCGCATGCGTGTGTATGCATCTGTGCATGTGCATGTGTGTGTGTGTGGAGCAGGCCAGTATGCCAGTGTTCGAGAACAACGTGCCTATGGAGGGCGTGGGTAGCGTCGGCGCCACTACGCTCAACTACCATTTCTATCTGGACGGCGTGCTGCATCCCGTTGCCAGGTGCCCCATTGCATGCGCTGCTGGAGGGGATGGGTTACGGGAGGGAGGATTAAAATGGGATAGAACGAGAGGGGTGATGGGATGGGAGGGATGGGCATGACATGGGGATGGCGTGGAGGTGGGATGAAATGGGATGGGATGGGATGGGACGGGATGGGGTGGGAATGAGACACTATGGGTATGGGATGCCAGACCTGCCACAAATGCTACCACATTATTTCCTTGTTCCCTGTCGTCCTGTCCCCTGCCTGCCAGTGTGCGCCCTCCCACGTTCCCCTACTACCTCAATCTGACTCTTGGGTCAGAAAAGCAGGTGTTCCAGATGGCCATCGACCTGCTCAGCGATGTCATCTGGATGCCCTGCGAATGCATTCAGTGCGCCACAAACCGACCCGGGGTAAGAGAATCACTTTCCCAACCATCCCCACTACCCCCTGGCCTGCTCAGCTCGCGCTCCTCGTTTTCCCTTTCTGTCCACCCCACGCCTTGTGGTCTACCACTGCCCCCTTCCTCCAACCTCTCCCCTCGCTTTCCCTCCCCTCTCGCCCCTTTCCCGTTTTCGCCAATTGTTCCCCTCTTCTCTCGCCCACGCTCGCCTCTGTCGCCCCTTTCGCCCCCGGGGGTCCATTGGGGTCACAGACCCCTCCCGGCGTGGCGTACCTGGCATCGAGCACCATGGAGTACATCTCCTGCTACGACAAGATGTGCCAGGGCAGCGGCGGGTACTACTACGGGTGCAACGTGGAGGGAACCCCGGCCGTCTACGTCAACACAACGGCTGTGAACATCAACAGCAACAGCGCCAGCAACACCACCAAGGTCGCGGTCTCCCTCCCGCCTGATGACGCGCTCTGTGTGTTCGACACCCGGGCGGCAAATCCTGACTTCGGTGCCGACTTAGCATATGCCTACGACTACTATGCTCCGGACGTGACCGATGCAGGCACAGGGGTGTCGTCGGAGGGCCATGTGGTGATGGATACGCTCTATACCATGCTGCCTGATGGAACTGAGACCAACCAGACCATCACGTTCGGGTGAGACACCCCCATGTGCTTGTGAAAGAAAGGCATGCCCCCTCTTCCTCTTCTTCCCCTTGCCCCTCATCCCCCTCAAGGATGTGTATGCGTGTTGCTGGCATGACTGCGCATACTAGCGCAGTATGTAGTGCTTGGATCATCTGAACCAACGCCTGCTGCACAGCGTTCACTGCGCGACATGATGTCGCGCGTTCCGCGTTCCGCGGGCCGTGCCGTGCTGCGCTCCCCAGCTCTTGACGCCCTAGCTCGCCATCCCTCCCTCCTCACTCTCATTCTCTCCCTCCCTTTCTCCCTCCCTCCCCCTCTCTCTCTCTCTCTCTCTCTCTCTCTCTCTCTCTCTCTCTCTCGAGCTCTCTCTCTCTCTCTCTCCCGAGCTCTCTCTCGAGCTCTCTCTCGAGCTCTCTCTCGAGCTCTCTCTCGAGCTCTCTCTCTAGCTCTCTCTCGAGCTCTCTCTCGAGCTCTCTCTCGAGCTCTCTCTCGAGCTCTCTCTCGAGCTCTCTCTCGAGCTCTCTCTCGAGCTCTCTCTCTCTCTCTCTCTCTCTCTCTCTCTCGAGCTCTCTCTCTCTGTCTCTCGCTCTCTCTCTCTCTCTCTCTCGCTCTCTCTCTCTCTCTCGCTCTCTCTCTCTCTCTCTCTCTCTCTCTCTCTCTCTCTCTCTCTCTCTCTCTCTCTCTCTCTCTCGAGCTCTCTCTCGAGCTCTCTCTCTCTCTCTCTCTCTCTCTCTCTCTCTCCCTCTCTCTCTCTCTCGAGCTCTCTCTCTCTGTCTCTCGCTCTCTCTCTCTCTCTCTCTCGCTCTCTCTCTCTCTCTCGCTCTCTCTCTCTCTCTCTCTCTCTCTCTCTCTCTCTCTCTCTCTCTCTCTCTCTCTCTCTCTCTCTCTCTCTCTCTCTCTCTCTCTCTCTCTCTCTCTCTCTCTCTCTCTCTCTCTCTCTCTCTCTCTCTCTCTCTCTCTCTCTCTCTCTCCCTCTCCCGACCTCTCTTTCTTGACCTCTCTCGACTCTCGATCTCGACCTTTCCTTACCTCTCGATCTCGACCACTCTTGAACTCGCGACCTGCAGGTGTGGCGCGGTGCAGAACGGTTACTGGGGCAGGCAGGACCCGGATAACGGGTCATGGACGGCGGATGGGGTGGTGGGGCTAGGCTTCTACAGCCCCTTCGTTATGCAGCTCGCCAGCACCTCCCTCTCCTTGGCTCTGTGCCTGGAGCGTCCTAAGAACGTGATTGCAAGGAATGCGACTTGGGCCCGGCCAGGGGAATTAAGCGCCACGGGGCAGAGCCATGTCCTCATGGACGTGGACGACCTTCCCACTGGAGCCAACTACTCTCGCTGGTGGGGTTTGCCTCTTTGTTTCTGCAGCTTGTTCCTCATTTGTGCCAGATAGTGTTTCCTTTAAAAGTAACGTTCAGTAGGTGGCTTCTAGATATGATATCATGTTGCCCTAGTGTAGGTGCCTTCCCTGTCTTGCCTCGTCCTCTCTTCCCTCGCTCTCCTCTCCCGCTCTTCCTCAGTTCCTCAAATTCACCCTCTTCTCTCTCCCTACCAAATGCCTTATTTCCCCCTCTCGCCCTCCCAACCCTCCATCCCCTTTGGCTACTTCACCCAGGACAATATTGTCTCGCGGCATGCCCGGCAACATGAGCCTGATTGCAGCCAACGGCAGCGAGTACAACGTGCCCGATGACTATGAAACAGTGGTGAACAACGCCTCGAAGAATGGCGAGGATGTTGTGGATCTGAGCACGATCTCCGGCTACAGCTTCAACACCCAGGCATATACGCACCTCCTGGTTCATACCCTCTACATTAACCTCATTCAAGTGGTACGTTTCCTGTCAGTCACTAGTAGTAGTAGTGGCTAGACGCAAGGATGCATTTCGCTTTTGAGAATTCTCAAAAACAAAATACGCCCTTCCCCAACTTCGTTAAAGTGGTGCGTTTCCTGTCAGTGGCTAGAAGCAAGAGGCCACAACAGTGCTAGTCTCGCTGTTCTCAGTTTCTGATTAATCTGCAGACTTCTGGCCGCTAGCTTGATGCAGAGCACCGTGAACTCAAACGTGCGACATGTGAGTGTCGACGGAAAATTCCTGATTGTGGGACCCCTTGAGGTTCGTTGACTGTGCCAAGGGTGTTGTGTCATGTGGCTGTGTACTCCTTTATTTCCTGTCAGATGAAGAGCGTTGTGGGCGAGAGGCTACAGTCACTACAAGCTTTGGAAATTTCTGACCTCAATCTTCAATGCTTCACGTAAGCCGTACTTTGGCTGTGTTCACTTGGCTGTAACCCTCTTCAACCTTCCGGCCCTTTGCTCCGTATCACCACTGCTGCAAGTCATAAAAGCCATTCTACTGGCTCCGTGCATCCTCGCTTGCACCACGTATCCCGTGCTCGCCTTTCTCTGCACCCCCTTCATCTTGCGTTCCAGCACCACCCCAATTGTTGATACTCCCCCTCTCGCCTTTCTTCTCCCACCTCTTCCCCCTGTTTCTCCTTTCTCCTTCTCCCTGTCTCTTTCTCATCATTCGCCTTCCCCGCTTGCCTGGTTTCCGCCCTCCCCACGCCATGCAGCAATGCCCAGGACCCCTTCACCTTCATGCCCACCATCCGCATCGCCTTCGTGCGCACTGATACCGACCCCATGCGCAACGACACTTCCATTCCACTTAAAGCCACCCGCCTCACAAACGACTTCTACATCAAGCCAGAGGGTTACATTGCTAGGGTAAGATTGTGAATTTGCCCGCACTTGGGGATTGAGATTCTTACATCAGTGGGCAAGGTGTGGGATTGAATTTCACAAGGGTTACCGTTACATTTGTTCCATGAGAATAAACATTATGAAAATGGGCAAAGGCAGCATGCATAGGTAAGGCTTGGTGTGGTTGCAAACTAGGAGTGCTGGGGTCACTGAGCAAGGGCCATGATGAACGCTAAGGCATGCATTGTGGCACACGAGGGAAAATGTTAGGTTGTCAGGGCTCAGCTACATCAGGGATGCATGAAAGGCATACCTTCCTTTCTGTCAAAGTTTGTGATCCACCTGCCATCTGACCAATGTGGTTCTCCTGCTGCTTCTCTGCTCTTTCTCAGTCGGTGATCCATCTTCAGCTTTGTCTCTTCATTGGGTCCATACCATCCCTCTGCCTCCTTGCTTCCGATGCCTTCCTGATGCTTTCCTTTCCTCCACTCTGCAGCTGAGTGACACTTCCTTCTGCCTCCTCGTCAGTCCCCTGAATGAAGGCACCGATGGAAATAGCTACCGTACAAAGAGCATAATTGCAGGTGCGCAACCTAGATTCCCACCCCCTGTGACTTCCGATGCTGCTGTCTTGATTCTTCTTTTTCTTTCTATGATCTTTCCAGTTACGTTTCACGCATTTTGTTTGAATAATGACTCCCACTTATCTTCCGTCATGACTGCGCTAATGCCTCTCTGACCCTGTATTTTCTCGCACTCTGCAATCATTCCTTCACACTCATCTCCCATGTTGCTCCCTGTGTCTTATGCACCCCTTGTGTTGTGCGGCTGTCCTGCATGCCACAGAGCCAGCATTGTTCGACAAGTACATCCACCTCAACTACAGCTCCACCACTGACTATGCCCACGTTGGGTGGATTGATGCTCCTGGCTGTAAGCATTGCGTTCCTCTTCCTTTTGCCTTGTTCCTACTCTTGCCTGACTTGTTGAGCCGCTTGCAGTCAACCACTTTGTAAGGACACCCTTCCCATGATGCTCCGTGAACTTCCAGCTTTGCCCAGCAAGACAAAGCTGGACCATGCAAATTTTCATTGAAAGTCCATTCCACCTTTTCTCGTCTCATGTTGTGACGTGCAGGTGCTGCATCCAGCAAGCCTACGTTTCTCCCTGTTCCACCCCCTCCTCCGGGACCAGCTCCTGCTTCACCCTCCAATGCTGTGCATGCATTGTCAGCACTCGTCTCCGTTCTTGCTTCATCTCTCTGCCTCGTGGCACTGCTTCTGCTTAGTTGATGACCACGACTATCGCTAGCTAGCACTTGTGAACTCTGTGTGGTGATCACATTGTGAAGTATCGTTCATCGTTTGCCATCGATTTTCCTAGCAGGCTCAGGAATGTCATAGCTAATGGAGTGACGGTGATCATACCAGGACCATGATGGCAGAATCTTCTTGTAAGAAATCAGTGACAAACGAGGACAATAGTGTTAAATTATATAAGCTATTATATAAGTGTAGGCTTGGTAGATGTTACTGAACATTACTGTAGAGGGTACAACACCCTTTCTTGTATCCCTCTCTCTTCTTTCCTAGTACTCTTTTCTCTCAACTTTTCTCCTTCCTAAACCTCACGCCACTCCATGGCTCCTAGCTCCTAGCTAAAAACTCATGCCTTTTATGGCTTCCTACCTAAGCTCGTCTTCTTGACATGGTTTCAGAGCAGGACGCCCTTCCCGGGCCTGCTCTCCACGCTTCCGGCGCGTACTCGTCCTTACCGTGCCGCCGTCGCGGCCTTCTGTCCGTTGCCGCCGTCGCGGCCTTCTGCCTGTTCGCCGCCGTTGCGGCCTTCCTACTACCTGCCGCCATGGCACCGTTTCCAAGATGCCGCGGCGGCCCCTGCGTGCTGTCGGCCCAGCGTCGACGCGCAGCTGCGGCGACGACGCCACGCTGTGGTGGCGCCGTCGTGGTGCCGTAGCTGCGATGTTGGCCTGTTGCCGTCGCGCACGACCTGCGTCGCTGCTGGATTTGCAGCCCGCCCGCTCGCCAGTAAGCGCCGCGCCAGCAATGGCGCCGCGCTGAAGATCCGAAGCCCCGCCCCTTCCCCCTTTCCTCTGTCCCCTCCTCTTCGCCACAACCACCGTCAGACTCTCGCCGGTCGTTCCCCTGGTGCGGAGTTTGGACACGCCGCCGGAAGGGCGGGGGCCGCTGCCGTCACCGCCGTCGTAAGCCGAAGCCGTCGCCGTCGCCGCTGTCGTCGCCGCAGGCCTGTTGCCGCCGCACGCCCGTCGTCGCCGTCGCTGTCGCCGCTGCCGGGACTGCCGCCGTCGCCATCTCCAAGGCCTTGGGGTTGGCCCTGTTGGAGTCGTCGTGGCTGATGGGAATGGGGGTGCTAGGTTAGGGGGTGTGGGGGTGTGTGGGTCCTTCTATTACCAAGCCTAGGGGGTGTGTTAAATTATATAAGTTATTATATAAGTGTAGGCTTGGTACATGTTACTAAATATTACTGTAGAGGGTACAACACCCCTCCTTGTATGCCTCTCTCTTCTTTCCTAATTCTCTTTTCTCTCCTCAACTTTTCTCCTTCCTAAACCTCACGCCACTCCATGGCTCCTAGCTCCTAGCTAAAACCTCATGCCTTTTATGGCTTCCTAGCTAAGCTCGTCTTCTCGACAAAAAGTGCTGCACAATACTGTGTGGACTGACCCCACTGGTCTTCCTACAGCAGGAGGCAAAAATGCGTAGTCGTCGTCACCTTGCTGTAATGTTAAAACCACATGCTAGAATAGCAAAAGGGGGGCGAACATAAATTATTAGTTTTTTGGGGGTCAGAGAAAAGAACCCGATTTGCAGTGGTACACCTACCCCGACGCGAAAAGGCAAATTCTGCGATTTGAAGCGCGCAACCATTGGCTGACGGAATAGAGCAGTCGTAACTCATCAGGGAAACACGCCGAGACAATCTCAAGGGTCGTAAGGCTCAACCAAAATAGAGTCCATCCGAACACCCGCCACCAGGGCAGTGTTTCAAGTGAGTCCCGGGTGTGCAATTGCTTCTCCAACGTAGGAGAACCCGGCACCTACGCTAGCTTGGCACAGCTCCCCAGCCCTTTCCCTAGTCTTAAAAAATAACCGGTGCGTGAACGGGCAAGAGCAGACCCCCTTATGTGTATGACATTTTTTATCGCACAAAAAATACTGTGCCGTGCAACAGCGGCGGCACGTAGAGGCGAAAACGCTATAGGCAAGGTGGAAAGGCCTAGGTGTACACACGTAATACCCTCTCACGGGAGGAAAAGGGGGAAGGTGTGGAGAATGGGCGGGGCGAAATGGGGGTAAGAGGTGCGCGGAATGTGTGAGACACGTGGTAAGAATGGGAAAATTAGGCGAACGTGCATGGAGAGACGGGAGCGCAGATAGGCGAAAGAGGCAAGGGGAATGCGGGGAAGAGGCGGGGGGGGAAAAACAAGAGGCGGAATGCATTGTAGAGAAGGCGGAATGCTGAGGAGAGAAGACGGAATGCAGGGGACAGAAGGCGGAACGAAGGGGAGAGAAGGCATAATGAAGGGGGGAGAAGGCGGAATGCAGGGGAGAGAAGGCGGAATGAAGGGGAGAGAAGGCGAAATGAAGGGGAGAGAAGGCGGAATGAAGGGGGGAGAAGGCGGAATGAAGGGGGGAGAAGGCGGAATGAAGGGGAGAGAAGGTGAAATGAAGGGGGGAGAAGGCAGAATGAAGGGGAGAGATGGCGGAATAAAGGGGGGAGAAGGCGGAATGAAGGGGAAAGAGGGCGGAATGAAGAGGGGAGATGGCGAAATGAAGGGGAGAGAAGGCGGAATGAAGGGGGGAGAAGGCAGAATAAAGGGGGGGAGAAGATGGAATGATGGGGAAAGAGGGCGGAATGAAGGGGAGAGAAGGCAGAATGAAGGGGAAAGAAGGCGGGCGAAAGGGGAGAGAACGCTGAATGAAGGGGAGAGCAGGCGGAATGATGGGGAGACAAGGCGGAATGAAGGGGAGAGAAGGCGGAATGAAGGGGGGAGAAGGCGGAATGAAGGGGAGAGAACGTGGAATGAAGGGGGGAGAAGGCGGAATGAAGGGGAGAGATGGTGGAATGAAGCGGGGAGAAGGCGGAATGAAGGGGAAAGAGGGCAGAATGAAGGGGAGAGATGGCGAAATGAAGGGGAGAGAAGGCGGAATGAAGGGGGGAGAAGGCCGAATGAAGGAGAGAGAATGCGGAACGAAGGGGAGAGAAGGCAGGATGAAGGGGAGAGAAGGCAGGATGAAGCGGAGAGAAGGTGGAATGAAGGGGGGAGAAGGCGGAATGAAGGGGAGAGAAGGCGGAATGAAGGGGGGGAGAAGGCGGAATGAAGGGGAGAGAAGGCGGGATGAAGGGAGGAGAAGGCGGAATGAAGGGGAGAGATGGCGGAATGAAGGGGGGAGAAGGCGGAATGAATGGGGAGAGAAGGCAGAATGAAGGGGGGGAGAAGACGGAATGAAGGGGAGAGAATGCGGGACAAAGGGGAGAGAAGGCGGGATGAGGGGGAGAGAAGGCGGAATGAAGGGGGGAGAAGGCGGAATGAAGGGGAGAGATGGCGGAATGAAGGGGAGAGTAGGCGGAATGAAGTGGAGAGAAGGCGGAATAAAGGGGAGAGTAGGCAGATTGAAGGGGAGAGAAGGCAGAATGAAGGGGGGAGAAGGCGGAATGAAGGGGAGAGAATGCGGAACGAAGGGGAAAGAAGGCGGGATGAAGGGGAGAAAGGCGCGATGAAGGGGATGTTGGTGCAACCCTATGGTTTGCACTCGACTTGTCGTCCTTGTTTGTATGTGTGCATGCATGGCATGGATTGGCTATCTAACGGAATTGTGACTGTGCACAATTTCTCTCATTTAAGGCACATCTGAGCCTATTGTGATTATAACAAGTGGTATCAGAGCCCCTTGGAGACGTCTCGACCATGCCTAGACCTGAGGAAGAGGGTGGCAAAGGTGCTGGAAGCAGAGAAGACGCCCAAGCACAATGTCAACACCAAGATCCACCCGTTGCTCCGGTGCAACCTAGCCTTGGACCTTCTAGGGATGAGCCTAGAGTGTTTGGCCTTGACAAGTTCAACGGTGACAACTTTGCTGAGTGGTCCTTCAAGATGGAGAACATTTTTGACCACTACGATCTGCTGGAGGTGATGGAAGGAATGGAGAAGCGCCCCGAGAACGACCCAGAGAAGAGCCCGTGGGTGCGGAAGAGCGCACGAGGCTACCTTCTATTTGGGCAAGCGTTGGGGAGCAGCCAAATCCGTCACATCAAGCCTTTTCAGCGTGAACCAGCAAAGGGACCAAAGGCATGGGCTGATCTCAAGGGTGTACACGCTCTTGTAACAGCGGCGGTGGCTGTGGTTTTGGAGCGGCAAATGGCGCACTTCGAATTGACAAAGGCGAACCAGTGGAGGAAGGAGTGCAGAAATTCTTCGACTTGTTAACACGGCTCGAAGGAGCTGACCTGAACTACAGTAACCTTCAAAAGAAGACCAAGCTACTGGCCTTACTTTCGGACTCATGGCCCTCACTCATCATCAACCTAAATCGAGATCTGCCCCGTCTCTCACTCGAAGATGTGAAGCGGGAAATCTTACAAGATGATTTCCGCCGTCGCGAATTGGCGGGTCCCGATGGTGCCGGAGTTGCAAGCATGGACCCTGGGCATGGCCGTGGAAGGGGCAGAGGGAAAGGATGAAGATTTGGCAGCAGTAACTTCAATGGAGGCCGTGGTAATTGAGGATATGGCAGCAACAACAACAATGGCTACGGGCGTGGGCGCGGTCGATTTGATGGTGAATGCCACTTTTGCCACAAGACCGGCCACATGTGGAGAGATTGCTTTAGATTGCCTGATGGATGGACCCCTTCTCAAGGCCAAGAGGGCAGAGGAGCAAGGGGAGGAAGAGGCAGATGTCGTGGAGGCCGTGGTGGTCGTGGAAGCGAAGCGGCAAGCATGAAAGGTGGAGACTACGACAAGGACTCGAGTGAAGATCGATACCCCGGCCAATTCTTCTTTGTCTCCACGCAAGCGGCAGCTGCAGCAGGAGGTGTGGAAGGCTTTGAGGAGCCAGCTGCTGTGGGAAAGATCACCCTTCACTTTCTGGACTTTTGGGTGATCGATAGCGGCGCCACCTATAGCATGACACCTCGTGCGGACTTGCTCACTAAACTCGAACCGTCGCCGGTCAAGCATGTTACATCGGCTTTGGGGCAGCGAGCAGAGGTGAAAGGCATGGGCAAGGCCATATTCAAGGGTGCTGATGGGAAGATGGTGGGCCTCAAGAACGTGCTTTGGGTGCCCAACCTTGCAGCCAACCTGATTTCTGTGCGGCGTTTGCAAAAGGCCGGTATGGACACATCTTCCAAGGGATCCAAAACCTATACCGCGAGGCTTGGTGAGCGGAAGCTTTGGGACCTTCATGAGGACGGGGACATCTACAATGAGATGTGGCAAATTCCAGTGGTCCCCATGCCTAAGGAGAGGCAAGTGGCAGCAAGCGTCAGCACCAAGAGTGAAGCAGTTGGTGGCGGTAATCACGGAAAACAAAGTGACACCAAGAGTGACTCAAAGGAGTGCAATCTTGGAGGGTCTAGCAAGGCGTATGAAACCAAGGAGAGTGGTGCAGCAGCCAAAGGTGGTAGAAATGATAAGAAGAAGCAAAAGATAACCAAAGCAGCAGTGGCGAAGGAGAAAGGAGAGAGCTTGTGGGGCACAATTGCGAGTGCCACTTTCTCCAACCCGACTTCCGCTACGGGAAAGTGTGATTGGCTGACCTTGCATCGGCGAATGGGGCATGTGGCATTGCCCATTTTGCAGCAGATAGTTAAGCAAGAGATGGTCAGTGGGATACATATCAAGGGGGAGCCAAATGAGGTGCTTGGCTGTCCAACATGCATGCAAGCAAAGTTCACCCGCTACTTGTTCCATAGCTCGCAGACAACGGCAAAGGCACCACTTGATGAGGTGGTGATGGATGTGGTGGGCCCCTTGAAGCTTGGAGCTGCTGGAGCAGAGTACTTCCTCACAATTGTGGACGTCTACACTCGCATGACTTGGGTGTATGTGCTGCCCAAGAAGAGTGACGTAACTGAAACGGTGAAGACCGATTGGTTGCCGATGGTGGAGCGGCAACAAGACCGGCTTGTGAAGACGATTCTCACTGACCGTGGGGGAGAGTTCCTGAGCAAGGATTTTTGAACTTGGCTGAAGAAGCAGGGCATAAGGCACTCACTTACCATGCCTTACTCCTCTGCAATGAACGGCATCGCCGAGCGTGCGAATCGGACACTCACGGAGACAGCTCGGGGACTTCTCATTGAAGTCGGTCTTCCCAATTACTTTTGGCCGGATGCGGTGTGGCATGCTTGTGTAGCCAAGAACAGAGCCTTGACTCAAGTGGGAGACGACAAATGTGTGCCCTATGTGGAGTGGATTGGAAGGAAGCCGAAGGTGGATATGCTTCGGGTGTTCGGATGCATGTGCATGGCACTTGTGCCTAAGAAACTTCGGCACAACAAGCTTGATGCCAAGGCAACATGGGCCGTGCACCTGGGCATGGTTCAAAACAGCAAAAGATGGCTTCTTTGGGACCCATTTACCAAGAAGTTCTTGGTGAGCAGAGATTGCAAGTTCATGGAGAACTTACCGTACAAGGAGTGGAAGGCGGAGAACCAAGCGAAGATTGGTGTGCGGCTTGGAGAGGTGAAGAGTATCGGCTTGGAGAGGTGAAGAGTACCGGCTTGGAGCATGTGGAGCTGCTCTTGGAGCTGAGTAGCAGCAGCACAATTACGAGGCAATCTCCCCAAATATATGGGGATGAGGAGGAGGAGGAGGTGCAGCAAGGTGATGAGCGTGCACCACCACTTCCGCCTCGTGCTACAAGTGCTCGCGGGAACCGACCAGATTTACCGCAATGCCATGAGAGCATTCAAGTCCCTGCAGTAGAGGAGGAAGGAAGGGGGAGAAGGAGGACTCAGCCCCCCAATAGGTTGAGCTATGACCGGCTTGGAGGACCAGCCAACTCAACCTTGACTGGTTCGGCTCTCATGCTAGGTGATGATGCGGAAGATGAGAGCGAGGAGTGCGCTTTTGCCTTCTTCTCTCCGATGGAGATGCCGGGGGAGACTACAAATCCCCAGGAGGCTTGGGAGGGCCCTGATGGGAAGGAGTGGAAGAAGGCCTCAGATGAAGAAATGGGGAGCATCATCGAGAAGGACACATTTGACTTGGTGAATCTACCTCCGAGGCGGAAGGCGATCTCTTCCAAGGGGCACTTCAAGCGCAAGACCGACGCCGACGGCAACATTGAGCGCTACAAGAGCAGACTTGTAGCCAAGGGGTATCAGCGGCAAGAGAAGAAGGACTACAATGAAGTGTATGCCCCTGTGGTGAAGGGTACTACCCTTCGAACCCTCTTCGCCGCGGCGGCCATCAAAGGATGGGTGGTGAAGCAAATGGATATAGTAATGGCCTTCCTCAACGGCGTTTTGGAGGAAGAGACCTACATGGAGCAGCCAGAGGGATACAATGATGGGAGTGGCAGAGTGTGGAAGCTGAAGAACGCACTCTATGGCCTCAAGCAAGCCCCTAGGCAATGGTACATCAAGCTGTGGGAAGTCTTGGAGGCGATCGGCTTCACTCCCTCAACGGCCGATCAATCGTTGTTCATGCTTGGCGAGGGGGAGCAGAGGAGCTTCATGGTGGTTTATGTGGATGACATCCTCATATTATCACCCTCCTCTGATCTTGTGAAGGAGGTGATGCTGAAGCTTCAAGACAAGTGCAAGTGCAAGACCCTTGGTGACGTCAACTACTACCTTGGGCTTCACATTGAGCGAGATTTGGAGAAGCGGTGGATGCGAATGCATCAAAAGAAGTACTTGGAGGCCTTGGCTGCAAACTTTGGGAAGAGTGAAGGTCATGTGGCTACTCCTCTACCCTCGGGGTTCAAGTGTGTGAAAGGACCAGCGGAGGAAAGTGTTGGTGAAGAGGAGAGGCGCCGTTTTCATTCCTTGGTGGGCAGCCTCATGTATGCGGCCGTTCACACAAGGCCGGATGCAGCCTTTGCTATTAGGCAGCTGGCTAGGGTTATCAAATCCCCTAATGAAGAGCAGGTAGCAGCTGGAGAGAGAGTGGCCAAGTACCTTGGCCAAACAGCAACTGTTAGACTGGAATACTCCGCGGCGGCACAAAGGCGTCAAAAAGGGTGCGGATGGAGTCGAGCCCGGGAGGCTCTTTCTCACCGCCTTCTCTGATGCATCTTGGGCATCAGAAGCGGAGGATATGATAAGTGTGGGAGGCTTCATCTGCTATGTTGGTGGAGGCCCAACAGCTTGGGAGAGCAAGGAGCAAGTGGACCAAGCATTGAGCTCGGTGGAGTCCGAGTACATGGCACTCTTCCGTGCCGTAAGGGAGGTTGTGTGGCAGCGGCGTTTGCTAGCTGAATTGGGGGAGGAGCAGCAAGGACCTACCCCACTTTACTGTGATAGCCAGGGTGCTATTGCATTGGCTAAGAACCCGGTTCTTCATGGCCTTACCAAGCACATGAAGGTGAAGTGGCATTGGGTGAGGAGCATGGTAACCGCGGGTGAAGTGGAGTTGCACTACGTGAAGACGACGACGCAGCCTGCTGATATGATGACCAAAAGGCTGCTTGAGTAGCAGCATTGGAAGTGTTGCAAGCTTGCTGGGATGGTTCTGAACTAAGGGGAGCAGATTCTAAGGCCAATAATCCGAGGGGGAGTTTGTTGGTGCAACCCTATGGCTTGCACTCAGCTTGTCGTCCTTGTTTGTGTGTGTGCATGCATGGCATGGAATGACTTGTGAGTCTATGTCATTGCTATCTAGTGCTTGTGTGTGTGTTTGAATGGTGTATCACAATGTGGTTTGTGTCGATCAAGACATTAGCGAGTTTTTACAACTCGCATGTCAAGTCGTTGTTTGCGTGTCGCATGTGTTTTTTTCTATTTTGTCGAGTGTGAAGTGTCCATCGCATCGCAGGTGTGTGCAGCAAGACCCCATCATCTCAAGAAGAATTGATCTTGCTGAACCAAGACCAAGAGCTCAAGATTTCAAGCCCAAGGGACGTGGACAAATATTAAAATAGTGAATATAGTAATGCTACTTCAAGTAGTGTTACATTTCACTTCGTGTAGCCCCTTGTTGGGTTTGTTTCGAGTCTCCTCATGGTTGGGGAATCTGTGGTGGTGTACCACCAACTTGGACCTCGGCTCTTGGGGTATGTAGAGGCTGGGAACCATCCCTACCTCGAACTCTTCTTGCTAAGTTTGTACTTCCAAGACTATAGTGAAGGGGGGCGAAGGCGGAATGAAGGGGAGAGAAGGCGGAATGAAGGGGGGAGAAGGCGGAATGAAGTGGAGAGATGGCGGAATGAACGGGGGAGAAGGCGGAATGAAGGGGAGAGAAGACGGAATGAAGGGGGGAGAGGGCGGAATGAAGGGGAGAGAAGGCGGAATGAAGGGGGGAGAAGACGGAATGAAGGGGAGAGAAGGCGGAATGATGGGGAGAGAAGGCGGCATGAAGGGGGGAGAAGACGGAATGAAGGGGAGAGATGGCGGAATGAAGGGGGGCGAAGGCGGAATGAAGGGGAGAGAAGGCGGAATGAAGCGGGGAGAAGGCGGAATGAAGTGGAGAGATGGCGGAATGAAGGGGGGAGAAGGCGGAATGAAGGGGAGAGAAGGCGGAATGAAGGGGGGAGAAGGCGGAATGAAGGGGAGAGAAGGCGGGATGAAGGGGAGAGAAGGCGCGATGAAGGGGAGAGAAGCGGGATGAAGGGGAGAGAAGCGGGATGAAGGGGAGAGAAGGCGGAATGAAGGGGAGAGAAGGCGGAATAAAGGGGGGAGAAGGCGGAATGAAGGGAGAGATGGCGGAATGAAGGGGGGAGAAGGCGGAATGAAGGGGAAAGAAGGCGGAATGGAGGGGAGAGAAGGCGGAATGAAGGGGGGGAGAAGGCGGAATGAAGGGGAGAGAATGTGGAATGAAGGGGAGAGAAGGCGGGATGAAGGGGAAAGAAGGCGGAATGTAGGGGGGAGAAGGCGGAATGAAGGGAAGAGATGGGGGAATGAAGGGGGGAGAAGGCAGGATGAAGGGGAGAGAATGCTGTACGAAGGGGAGAGAAGGCAGGATGAAGGGGAGAGAAGGCGGAATGAAGGGAAGAGAAGGCGGAATGAAGGGGGGAGAAGGCGGAATGAAGGGGAGAGATGGCGGAATGAAGGAGGGAGAAGGCGGAATGAAGTGGAGAGATGGCGGATTGAAGGGGAAAGCGGGCGGAATGAAGGGAAATGTGGAGGGCAGGGAGAAAGGGGAAAGGGAAAGGCGGAAGGCAGGAAGAGTGGTGGCAGAAAGATTGGGTCAGGGAGATGGTGACGACAGGGAGATAGGGGCAGGGGAATGTGGAGGGCAGGGAGTACGGGGGCAAGGGAATGGGGGAGATAAGGAGATATGGGCAGAGGAATGGGGATGGCAGGGAGAAGCTGGACTGGGGAATGTGGAGGGCAGGGAGTGAGGGGATAGGGAAAGGGGGAAGGAGGGAGAGTGGTGGCAGGAAGATTGGGTCAGGGGTATGGGGAGGAGAGGGAGATAGGGAGTGGGAGCGGGCAGTAGTGGTAAGAGAGTTCACCCTCCCTCCCCTATGTTCCCCCCTCCCATACGGTCCATCTCTTCCATTCAACTCCAATACGCCCACTGTTTTCCCTGGAGTGCCCTCCAGGTCGCAGGTGGAGCCATATGGCCCAGCCCTCCGAGAACGCGTACGCGTAAGCTGTCCATCATGTAATGGGCAGAATGGCCAGACGTCAACAGCCGGGCAACCTGGCCGCCGATGTACCTGGGGGAGCAGAAGGTGTCCGAGCAGCAGTGCTAGCAGAGATATACGAAGTGGCAAGGGTACTGCACCGACCACCCTCAGAGCTGGCAGCACCACCGCGACGGGCCGAGTGGTTGCCTGAAGGCTCACCTCCTGAAAATCAGGAGGCATATAGAGGTGGTTGACCCCGATACATGATGGACGGGGGATAGGGAGAAAGGGGACAGGGACAATGTTGCAGTGTCGGTGTGTGTATGGTGACGGTGACAACTGCTGGGGGTCAACGTCTGATACGGTACTTGCCTGAGTGGTTGATAAAACAAGGGATGGGGGTGTCTGCTGTAGGCTAGAAAATAAGGGGGGCTAAATAACAGTGTGCATATTATTGTCAAAGCACGAACTTGTATTATAAATTATTAGGCAATGCAAAAGGTACTCGACATTGGGTCAAGGCCACTGGCAGCGGCACATCCCCACTCCACTAGGTGCATGCCCGCAGGGGTGTGGTGCTATGGATACGAGCACCTAATGGTAGCCAGACTATGAAGCAGAACAAGCCGCACTTGGTGTCCATAGCACGCCATCCCTATCAGGTGCCCGACCAGTAGTTAGTACTATCATAGAGTCAGTGGAATGACAGTATATACGGAAGAGCTCATCACGTCAGCAACGTAGATTTGTGTGCATGTCTCAAGAAGCAACCGCCAAGTGTCGAGGACAACCATTACGTAATAAATCCAAACAGCGGCAAACGGTCGTGAGGCATGGATGCATCCACCTGCAGGCCTCACAGTGAGGATGGAGGGGGCAGGAGAAAAGTTAGCGTATGGGTGCAATCGAATGTGGAAGGCGAGGAAGTGGGCAGGGAAAGGTTGAAGGCAGGGAGAGTGGAGGCAGGAAGTTGGGGGCAGGGGAATGGGGGGGATGGCATGGAGAAAAGAGACAGGGAAATGGGGACGGCATGGAGAAAAGGGACAGGGAAATGTGGACGACATGGCGGCAACACTGTAGCAAAACATGGAGCTGGAAATGGGTGATCACACCCATAGAAAGAGGCAGAATTGCAGCAATTAACAAGCATGTGGCACTAGACAAACCAGCTCCCATTCGCATATCCATACAGAAAGGCACAACACCAGCAAAACATGGGTTGCTAACGTTAGGGGATGGGTTGCTTACATGGTGTACGAAGGCCGATGCTGTCCTTACTAGCCCACGTGTGGGTGGGGGTGGTCCGTGCTCGCAACACGAGGTGTGACAAAAGGCCTTCTCATGGCTGCCCTCTGTTCGGCTAAGGGACGGCATGGGACAACGGCGCGGCGTGGGTTAGAGAACGATAACTTATCAATGACTGGCTTTCTGAAAAAACCCCTGGGTCCCTCTAAATTCCACCTTCAAACAACAATCCGCCAGTGACCCACTACCACAAAGCAGTGTGGACTCCGCTCACCGTGCGGCGGCTGATGGTGCTCCGGGCAGCTTGGACCGTGAAGGATTGCAGGACCTCGCCACGGGACTCCCTCCAATCCTGCAGAATGTCATCTGCCCACTGCCAATTCATGGGACCGAGGATGCGGTCCCGACGCTCACGCTTCACCCTTGTTACCCGCCGTAGCCGTGTGATGTGGCGTTTGACCTCCCTCTCCATAGTGTTATTCCAATGAATGACTGAAAGCGCAATTCGTGCCTCCATGCTACCCTGGATTGGTCCGTCTGCGGCGCTGCCCTTCTCGTTCCGCTACCTCATCCGGCCGACCGGCCACACTTTGTGCCAGCAGCAGCGATGCATAAGAAGACGGGCGAATGCCACGCTGTGAGTGGGGACCCCACGCAAACATGGATGCCACGTCAGCAAATACGAGAGGGGACACCGTGGCCACCTCCTCCGCGCTCTGCGGCCGTGCCTCGCCTGCCGCGTCATCCAGAGAATGCAGTGCAGCAGCTATTTCACCCCCACCACCATCGCTCCCTCTCACGCGCACCACCACCTTTTGCAACTCCTGGAATTTGAAGCTCGATTCGTAGTGGTCGCGCTTCGCGTAAGTGATGCATCCATGCCAATGACACACCGTCTTCACTAGCACCTCCCTTGTCATGCTTAAAGACAAGGATCCCTTCTTCCCTTTCTTCTCAAGCCAGGACAGCAAGTGTACCTTCTTGATGTGCCACAAATCATCGATAGTGCAAGCATTTTTCACCTTCATATCAGCTTCCTTTTTGGCATCCACTAACTCCTTCACTAACGCCTTGATAAGATTCCTAGCCATGTGTCAGACATCCATCTGATGCTCAAGCTTGAGCTCAGCCACTGCCTTGCGGAAGTTACTTCCTCCATCCGTAATCACACCCTTCACCACAAATCCCACCGCCATCAGCTCTACCATCCCTTTGAGGAAGGCCTCCTTCTCCATTCCGGTGGAGGACACTCCATGCCGCCACTTGTTGATTGTAACGCAGTGCAATACTTTTTTTGTAACCACGTCCATAAATGACACCGTACACCATTCTCCCTCCCTGGATTGAGACCATCTGCCATCCACTCCAATCCATGAACCCTGTGGATCCCTCGACATCATCTCTACCTGTACTCTAGAAATCGACTTCTCGCATTGCTTAACTATTCTTACCCACAGACCTAGAGGCCCACGCATGTAACTGTAGAACGTTTCCTTCACTGGAATGGACAGGCCAATGTTACACGAGACCTGCCACATGGTCGTGTACCCCGTCTCTGTCATCTGGTAGGCCCCCAATACCGTTTTGGTCAACCACGGAAATTTTGGACCCTTTTTCCCCTTTCTGTTTTCCTCCACTTCACGGTTACATGTCCACCACACCTCCGTGCGATTGCATTTCAAGCACCTCTACAGCATGCCTCGAGTCCCCCATGCATTCCTAGATGATTGGAGGCACATGGTACCACCACATGCCTCACCAGCAGTGCAGTGCATGGCAAATCGCTCAACCAGTTCTACGAACCATGCTGTCTCAATGTAGCAGACTGTTCCCTCAACGATTGCATTTGTGGCTGGTCGCTTGGGCCAGTCGCGGGGTGCTGGTGAGTGGAATTGGTGCCGTGGCAGGGCTACTGTACTCAGTCTGCCACCACATCAACGGGAAGGGGGGGTGTAGGGTTGGGGAGACAGGACAAGGGGAGAGGGGGAGAGCGGGTAGGGGGGAATGTTGGCAGGGCAGATGGGTGGAATGAAATTGCATTCCTCCCCCCTGGTCCTTCGCTGCATACCTCCTTCCCTCCCTATCTCCCTCCTCCCCCCTGGTCCTTCGTGGCATACCTCCCTCCCTATCTCCCTTGCTTGTATCTCTCTCCTCCCCCCTGGTCCTTCGCTGCATACCTCCTTCCCTCCCTATCTCCCTCGCTTGTATCTCCCTCCTCCTCCTTGATCCTTCGCAGCATACCTCCCTCCCTACCTATCTCCCTCGCTTGTATCTCCCTCCTCCTCCCTGGTCCTTCGTGGCAAACCTCCCTCCCTCTCCGTCTCCCTCGCTTCGTATCTCCCTCCTCCCCCCTGGTCCTTCGCTGCATACCTCACTCCCCCCCTATCTGCCTCCTCCCCACTGGTCCTTTGCTGCATACTCCCCTCCCTACCTATCTCCCTCGCTTGTACCTCTCTCCTCCCCCCTGGTCCTTCGCTGCATACCTCCCTCCCTCCCAATCCCCCTCCTCCCCCCTGGTCCTTAGTGGCATACCTCCCTCCCTCCCTATCTCCCTCGCTTGTATCTCTCTCCTCCCCCCTGGTCCTTCGCTGCATACCTCCTTCCCTCCCTATCTCCCTCCCTGTCATCTCACTCCTCCTCCCTGGTTCTTCGCGGCATACCTCCCTCCCTCCCTATCTCCCTCGCTTGTATCTCCCTCCTCCCCCCCTGGTCCTTCGTGGCATACCTCACTCCCTATCTCCCTCGCTTGTATCTCTCTCCTCCCCCTTGGTCCGTCGCTGCATACCTCCTTCCCTCCCTATCTCCCTCGCTTGTATCTCCCTCCTCCCCCCTGGTCCTTTGTGGCATACCTCCCTCCCTATCGCCCTCGCTTGTACCTCTCTCCTTCCCCCTGGTCCTTCGTTGCATACCTCCCTCCCTCCCAGTCTTACTTACTTTGTATCTCCCTCCTCCTCCCGGATCCTAAGCGGCATACCTCCCACCCTCCCTATCTGCCTCCTCCCTGCTGGTCCTTCACTGCATACCTCCCTCCCTTCCTATCTCCCTCGCTTGTACCTCTCTCCTCCCCCCTGGTCCTTCGCTGCATACCTCCCTCCCTCCCTATCTCCCTCGCTTGTATCTCTCTCCTCCTCCCTGGTCCTTCACTGCATACCTCCTTCCCTCCCTATCTCCCTCGCTTGTATCTCCCTCCTCCTCCCTGGTCCTTCGCGGCATACCTCCCTATCTCCCTCGCTTGTATCTCCCTCCTCCCCCCTGGTCCTTCGTGGCATACCTCCCTCCCTATCTCCCTCGCTTGTATCTCTCTCCTCCTCCCTGGTCCGTCGCGGCATACCTCCCTCCCTCCCCGTATCCCTCGTTTCGTATCTACCTTCTACCCCCTGGTCCTTCGCTGCATACCTCCCTCCCTCCCTATCTCCCTCCTCCACCCTGATCCTTCGCTGCATCTTTCCTTCCCTCCCTATCTCCCTCGCTTGTATCTCCCTCCTCCCCCCTGGTCCTTCGTGGCATACCTCCCTCCCTATCTCCCTCGCTTGTATCTCTCTCCTCCCCCCTAGTCCTTCGCTGCATGCCTCCTTCCCTCCCTATCTCCCTCGCTTGTATCTCCCTCCTCCCCCCTGGTCCTTCGCAGCGTACCTCCCTCCCTCCCTATCTCCCTCGCTTGTATCTCCCTCCTCCTCCCTGGTCCTTCGTGGCATACCTCCCTCCCTCCCCGTCTCGTTCGCTTCGTATCTACCTTCCCCCCCCTGGTCCTTCGCTGCATCCCTCCTTCCCTCCCTATCTTCCTCGCTTGTATCCCCCTCCTCTTCCCCGGTCCTTCGCGGCATAGCTCCCTCCCTCCCAGTATCCCTCGCTTCGTATCTACCTCCTCCCCCCTGGTCCTTCACTGCATACTTCTCTCCCTCCCTATCTCCCTCCTCCCCCCTGGTCCTTCGCTGCATCCTTCCTTCCCTCCCTATCTCCCTCGCTTGTATCTCCCTCTTCCCCCCTGGTCCTTCACAGCATACCTCCCTCCCTCCCTGTCTCCCTCGCTTCGTATCTACCTCCCCCCCCCTGGTCCTTAGCTGCATACCTCCCTCTCCCAGTTTTTTCGCGCAGCCTTGCCCTCACACTAGCTCATGTTCTGATTACTCAGCCTTGGCCTCGCCCCCTTTGCCCTCCCATCCCCCCCCCCCCCCCCTCTTACATTGTCTGCCGAGGATGGGTGCTTTCAGGTCTCGCTTCCTCTCGCGTGCTGCGCCCGTCCGCCTCCATCCGTCCCCCGTACTCCGTGCTGGAAGGCGTGCCTGTTTCCTGCTGTGGGGAATGGGGACCTGCGCTCGACCCCGTCATGTGTGCGTCTCTAGATGCTTTCCGAGCCTAGGAGGGAGGGGGTTGCTCCTTAGTGTTCTCCACTGGTGGTGCAGCCGGTGATTGGCTTTACTCTCTCACGGATACCCAACTTTCGTCGGGGGTTTCTCGCACGCTTGGTGGGGCGCTTCTATGGGGCAGAGGTGGTCGCTACATTCCCTTACTCGGTATCGCGTTACTCGACGGTTACTGCATTGGTGGCGGGGTTAGTCTCGCCCTTTCGCTAGCTGGTTGAAGATTGTGGCTAGGGAAGGCAGGTGAGTAGTTCCGTTGCGGGAAATCTACCCATGAATGAACTGCGTCGGTCGAGAGTTGGGGATATTTGTTTCCTCCTGTGTGAGCAGGGAGGCAAGGTCATTTATATGAGTTCGGGGGCGTGTTCCCTGGCCTTGTATAATGAGGGAGTGCGCAGCCTTTGTTTCCTTGCAATTGTGTCGGCGTGGTGGGAGCTCGTGTGTTCCTTGAATCCGAAGTTGCAAAACGTGGCACCTTTCCCTTATTGCGTTTCGTGAGTTGTCTCTTTTTGTAAGAGCCCTGAACACATGCGATAAGATGTCGCCAAGGAGTTGCGCGCCTGGTTTATAACGTGTCGCATTCGCACAAGAGTGGTTGTCGTGTGCCAGCCTCGGTTCATTTCTGCCCCCCCAAATCGAATTCGTTTTCAGAACAACTTGCTGGTTTCTCAAAAGGTTTATCTATGCCCGCTGTTCAAGGGGCCCACCTTTGCTATTTTAGCCTGTGGTTTTAACTACCGGCTGCTAGTAAGTTGAGTGGAACTGGATAACATAGCTTCACTTTGTGTTGTACCAACCCTCATTGCAGTTCAGTTATCATAAGACACCAAGAAGAGCTTCACTGAATGGATGCAAACGTCGTTATTGCCAAGCCATTTTAACTAACAACCAATACGACAGAGAAAGGAGGGAGGAAGGGGGGGGGGAAGAGAATGGAGGAAGGTTGACAGGGAGGGATAGAAAGAATCTACACTGGAGCATGCGGAATTCGGCCTTGGAACAGGGCAACACGCCATGCCTCAATCCCATGGACCGAGCTAGTACGAAGGGGCAACATAAATGACTTCTGTTAGCCACTGGCAGTCTTCCTCACTCAATTCCCGAGATGGGAAATCGTTCTCAAGACTGTGCCAATCTGGGAATATCTGTGAGGCCCCCAGGGGAGACCATCCAGAAAGAGCAAGGCATGTAGAGGTGCACTGCTGTGAGGGTGAGCTGCCCGGCTGTCATCAGCAACGCTGCAAAGAGGCACACCTAGACCAAGACCATGGGGCACTTTGTGGCTGTTGTCAGGCACCAAGGGATGCACCTGTTCATGGCCGTCAAAGACTGGGATGCGTTCATTTAGATCCCAATTATTGAAAAGCTCCTCGGCAATCCCTTCAGCTTGTTGCCATGGTTGGAAAGCTGGTGCCATTGCTGTGCCGTTCCACTGCCACAAAACGGGCCCCTCAACTGGCCCCTTTAACAGGCTGAGCACTGCGCTCCACTACCTCTTGCTGCTCCCGAAGTATTTCCACGCTCTCGCGAGTCATCTCCTGCATTTCAGGCAGCGCAAACAGTGGCTCCTCTTCTTCCTCTTCCGGCACCTCCCTTCCGCCAATCGCAATGGCTGCAGCAGTCACCGCGGCAAACCCCAGGTTTGGGCCCTCCCCTTCTGAGCTGTCCCCCTTGGGTTCAGAGCCCTTCTCCAATGCAGGACAATCCTTAAACACCCCATATCCCCTTGGACCCTTGGTTGGCTCTTGTGCAATCACTGTCAGCTCTCTCCATCTTCCTCCCCCACTGCTCACGGATACATTGGTGGGATGAGCCTGCTCATTCTCACCATGATTGCGCCCAGCAAGCTCTCCTGGCGCAGCCCACCTGATTGAGCCAGAGCTCGCTGCAACAGGCAGCCCTGCAGCCTCAAGGAACCCAGGCTCTACTGCCTTCTGCCCGCCTAGGGAATCAGAATCATCGGCTACAAGTGAGAAGTTGATCCAAGCATGCGGCCCTCGCAATTTCCTGGCGGCAGCGTCATACGCGAGTGCCGCTACTTCCGCCGTGTCAAACGTCCCCAACCAAACCCTTTTGCTCGCAGCTGTGTTCTTAATTTTGGCACCCCATTTCCCCCTGCGCTTCCGGACGCCAACGTAGCCTTCCTGTTTGGAAAGAGCCTTTCTCCAAGCGGGTGCCCTCAATGTACCTTCAGACAGGATTCCCGCAGCTGTTGTCCGCAATTGCGATGCGTGCTGCGCTGTCGGCAATTGCGATGCTTGCTGCGTTGTCGCAAATTGTGGTGTGTGCTGCAAAGCAGCAGTACGCGCGGAGGGCTCCAAAGTAGTCAGAGCAGCGCCGTCTGTTGGAGTGCTTCCTGGGCAATGCCGCAGGTCTGGCGCCGGCAGAGCTGCTGTAGGCCAATCTCTGACTTTGGGGGTTTTGAGATCCGCTACAGCTTCAGCAATTGCATTAGTAGAGGTAGGAAGGAAGTGAGCCATCTTTTTGAGCCTATCGACTACAGTAAGGATAGCGTTGTGATGGGAGGAGGTGCGAGGGAGATCGGTGATGAAGTCGAGTGTGATATGACTCCAGGGAACTTGAGGAATTTCCAAGGGGTGTAGCAAGCCGTAGGGAGCTGCGTTGCGAGCTTTGTTGCACTGACAAGTATGACAGCTGCGTACGTAGGAGCGGACATCATGAGAGAGCTTGGGCCACAAGAAATTTGCAGAGATGGCTGCAAGGGTTTTGTCCACTCCAAAGTGTGCATTCTGGTCATGATGCTCGCGTAGCAGGAGGTGATGCAGCTTGCGGCCGGTTGGAACGAAGATGACTTGGGAATCTTCCTTATACAAGAAAGGGGATTCATAGTAGACAGATGAATTGTTAGCAGCAATATTGAGATAGAAAGGGTCACGATGATACCCTTTGATGAACTTGCCGATGAAGCTTTCATCCCATGTAACACTGCTGATGGTGGTGAGCTGAGATTGCGGTTGCCGGGTTAGAGAATCAGCAGGGTTGAGGCGGCCAGCACGGTACTCGATTTTCAGCTCAGGTACGTACTGCTCCAGGTTCTCCATCCATTGGGCCTGTCTAGGGGTGAGATGGGGTTGTGTCTTCAGGTATTGCAGGGTGTAGTGGTCAGTAAGAACAGTGACGGGTTGCATATGGACATAGCAACACCACTTCTTGATTGCATGGACAATGGCCAGCGCCTCACGGTCGTGAGTAGCAAAGTTGCACTCAGCAGGCTTGAGCTTCCGAGATTGAAAGCAATGGGCTGGAGGCCATGTCCTTGATCCTGGCAAAGGATTGCACCCGTTGCAACCTGAGAGGCATGTGCCCATATCACATAAGGGAGGGAAGGGTTGGGTAGGACTAGGGTAAGAGAAGAGGTTAGTGCACACTTGATAGAGTCAAAGGCTTTTTGCTGGTCCAAATCCCAATGGAATTCTTCATTCTTGCAGAGGAGATTAGACAGGGGGGGGATGATAGCAGAAAAGTGGCGGATGAATTTATGGTAGTAGTTAGCAAGGCCAAGGAAGGCTTGTACTACTTTCATAGAAGTTGGGGGTTTCCAGTCCTGCACGGCTTTGAGTTTGGAGGGATCCATGGCAAGCTCGTTGTGTGAGATGACATGGCCCAAGAAAGGAATTGAGGACTTTGCAAACTCACACTTGCTGTGTTTGATGAAGAGGCGGTGGGCACGAAGTCGAGTGAACACCTGTCTTAGATGCTCAGCATGTTCTTTCAATGATTTGCTATAGATCAGAATGTCATCAATGAAGATTATGACAAACTGGTCCAAGAAATCATAAAAGACGTGAAAGTGGCAGGGGCATTTGTTTAGTCCAAAAGGAAGAACTAGGAATTCGAAATGCCCATACCGAGTTATGAATGCAGCTTCAGAGATCCAGCTTGCTAAAAATTGTGGCTTCGCTGAGTTGATCGAAGAGTTCTTCCACACGTGGCAGGGGGTAGCGGTTCTTGATGGTAATCTTGTTGAGTGCACGATTGTCAATGCACATCCACATGCTGCCATCCTTTTTCTTCACGAAAAGAATCGGTTCTGCATAAGGAGAGGAGCTGACTCGGATGAAGCCTTTCGCAAGAAGCTCTTCCAACTGCTTCTGGACATCTTGCAGCTCGGCAGCACTCATCTGGTAGGTAGCACGGACGGTAGGTTTGGAGCCAGGGAGTAGAGTGATGCGGTGATCGATGGCTCTCTTGGGAGGAAGACCAGAAGGAAGGTCTGAGGGGAAGATGTCTTTGAAATCATTCAATAACTGTTGAATTTCAAGAGGGGTTTCAGCAGCCTTGGAAGGGGAAGAGGGAGAAAACTTTCACAGGTTTTATTCGAGAGATAAAGGAAGAATTGAGCACTTGGGTCTTTTAAGGATTTCTTTAACTCTCTTACAGAAAGGAGGTTGCAGCAAGTGGGTATGGAAGGAGAGGAAGAAATGGTAGGTAGGGTTATGTTTCTTCTGGAGTTAGAGATGGTAACAGTTCCAAGGGTCCAATCAATCTTGGGATTGGCAATAGACAACCAATCATGCCCAAGAATGATTTCATGGTCTCCAAGGGATGCTTGCTGAAATTGAATCTTGGTTTTGTAGGGTCCGATGATACAAGGGACAAGGAAGGGTAGTGGCCCACAAGGAATTGAAGTTCAATTTGCCATCAACACTGTCTGAGGTAGGGATTTAGGCTGGGATGGAAGGGAAAGCTTGGAAAGTAGAGAGGAAGAGATAAAATTTGAAGAAGCGCCACTATCAATTAACGCTTTCACTCTTTGACCCCGGATAGTCATGGGAAGAAGCAGAGGTTTAGAAGGGCTATGACTTTCAAAAGAAGAGATGGAGGGGCTGATTTTGATGCCAGGAAGTTGCCCCGAACTCACTGGCGACTTCCGTTTCCCGACGTTGGAAGAAGAGGCGGTTGATTGGTGTGCCCGCGGCAGAACTTCCAGATGTGTCCTTTCTTGCCGCACTTGAAGCACATGACTGGTGGCCTCAGGTTCCGCTTTCTTTTCTCAATCAGGTCCAGGTCCATAGGAGCGGGTTCTTGCTGGTTGGTGTCTGCTGAAGTGAAGGACTGGTAGGAGGGAGCAAACGGGAGAAGCGGGCTGCGAGGAGAATGAGGCTTACTGTAGGCAAAGTGAACAGCATCATACCCTTCAGCCACGCGTATCATTTCCTCAAGCGTAGTGCAGTCTCTCAGCTCCACCTCCATGCGCACGTTCGGCTTCAGCCCACGCTTGAAGCGATCCATTCGTTCGGCAAGGGAGAGATCCGGAATTTCTTGAGTGATGTCACGGAAACGAGAAGCGTACTCCTGGACTGATTTCAATTGCTTGAGGGCAGCCAAGGAGTCTCGTGCCTTGATGTTCGGGTTCACGGGTTGAAATGTCGATGTGAAGACTTGCTTGAAGTGTTCCCAAGAAGTGATAGACACGTGCGCACATTGCCACCATGCAATTGCAGATCCTCCGAGAAGAGTTCCGGTGAAGGTAGTCCATTCAGCAGGTGCTATGTGACCCAGCAATAAGTACTGCTCTACGAGAAATAGTCATCGGCTCATGACCGGCTGATTTCTCCCGAGAATAAAAAATCAGGAAGAGCGGGTCTAGCGCGCTGATTTCCATCTGATGGTGCAGCAGGGTTCACGCCTGCCACCACTCCAGCTGCAGCTATACTGGCTTGAAATTCTGCTTGCAAGCTTTCTCTAACTTCAGAAAATATTTAGGCTCGGTAGGTTTGTAAAAAACCAGCCCAATCGTCGGGAGAAGGGGGCCCATTAGTCGTCATGATGAGTTCTAAAAAAAATAGGGTCGGAAATGGCTCTGATAACCAAATGAAAAAGCCACTAGGCTGTTTGGAGTAGATAGTAGAGTTAGGAGGTATTCTTGGAAGATTTGAAAGGTGAAATTAGCAAGATAGTTTTACTAGAGATGGCTTCCAATCAAGAAGCACACCACTTTATACAAGGAAAATGACTGAGGCGCCTCGAGAAGGTCGCCCAAGTCGCATCTCACCTTTGCTAAGTTAAGAACAGCAAAGCATAGGTAGTGATTACATGCATACACACTTAGCCTTGCTGGAATTCTAGAAAGTAGCATGCATAGTCTAGGAATTAAGTATTGCAGCCTAGACGAGTCTTCCTTGTACTGCTGTTGCTGATGACATTCATAGAAATGATGAGATATAGCTGTGTTGGTAGAAACTATGGCTGTAGCTGCCTTCCGATAGGTGCGCTGTCGATTATTCTGCTGCGCTGCTTGGCTGGCTTGCGTGCTCTCTGTAGTTGTTCCCAAAGTTGGAAACTCAGATTGACTGTTTGAACAATTCTAGGCTGGGTTCAACCTTCGAATTGCCCAAGGTGTGTTCCGAGGTTGGGTTTCAACCTCGAAATCAAATTGAGTTCAGTTGGCGAAATCGGGAGTGATGATTTCGCCTCCGTCTTGTTACACTGACTCGTCGCCGACACTCGGATTCTGAGGGACGGCTCGGGTGGTGGATTCATGTTCAAAGGACAGGACGATGATGCTGATGTGTATCGGGTCACGCCACATCTTGCCGCTCTTGCCGCCGCCGCCACCGCCGCCGGCGCAAAGGTACCTTTGAAGCATGGCAGACAGTTGGTGTACTACCAGTGCTGACGCTTCAGAGGCACACCTGCTGACTCCGACCCCGGGTCTACTATGACTAGCAGTCTTCGTAGTGTTTCTAGCGGTTGACACGCTCGCGCAAGTTGCACGGCCATGGTGCTGGGAGGAACTTGGGATCAGAGCGGGACTCGCCATGGCCAGAAACTTCGACTTGGGGCATCCCAAAAATCGTCCTCCCCAAAACGGAGTTCAAATGTCCACTTGAATGTAATAGTGCATACGTAGGGGGCTCCGTCGAACCTATGTATGAGTGGACGTATGAGCTGCGTTTGAACCCTATACTTCGGGCAAACTTTTTGGGGCGTGTGGAAGGATAACGGAAGGCAGAGGAGCCAAATGGTCAGTCGTAAGCCATTGGACCCCATGGAGTCGCGTTCCGTCCCCCATGAAGCAGCTTTGGAGGGTTGCTTGCTGGGCAGGGCACTGACTCAGTCGGATGAAGAGAGGAGTCAGGCCAGAGCAACGGAGCGCATCATCGCGGGTGATCAACCTAGCCAATTGCTTGGCTCCCTCGCACGTTCAATGGTTTGGGGTTTCAACCCCTAGACCAAAGCCACATGACACAGCGACAATAAAGGCTCCTGCCGGCTTTTTTCCACGCATTCCGGACCACAAGCGCGATACTGGACCACATCAGCTAATCCCTTTAGCGGTTCGGATCAGGTAGGTCCGACTCTTCGATTCACACGAGAGTTTGTGTGGAGCCAGCACACTTGGATGGAATGGTCGGAAGGGCATCTTACAAAAGTTTCATGTCTGAAGGTTCAGGCTGGCGAGTAACAGCTCAAAGCGGTGGACTGCTGTGATGTGAATCGTCTCCCCGCCATTCTGTAGAGGCCCCAAATCCCTGCCCTACAGTGCTGGAGGTAAACAAGCAAAAAGATGGCCGCCGCCAGACATGAAGCTTGGTTACGCTTATCTGGCTTTAGGGAACCCTAATCTACCATGTGGCGCGATCCAGTTGCGCGAAAGGTCAAAACCCAGGGCAAAACCGACTCTGAACGCGGATCTAGAACGGTTATAAATTTAACTAATGGCATGTGGCAAGTACAATCCGAGGGACTCCCCGCTCCCATCGTCCAATCGTTTACCTCAAAACCGGTCAGCAAATGTTTTGAAACTAACTAAATCATACTATACCCTTTTGTACTTGACCTAGGGTCCGGTCCCTTTGTTTCAACTTCTACTTGCCTCACGGCCTAAGGTTGTTTACAAGTCTGGTTCACAGGCCCCGTGACGAGTCTACGCGGGTCTCATGTCACGCTAAAGCTGTTTCAACAAGCTATTGGCGAAGTGAAATGTAGCATAACTACTCACGTGAAACCAAGCACTGCCACAACTTTGGTGTGAGTGCACTCCATGGGTTTTGGTATGAGTGCAATCCATGGATTCTAGTGTAAGTGCAATCCATGGGTCGCCTCCGATTAGTAAGTTGTTGGATTACCATTATTACACAAATGTATGACCTACAACTGGTCCGAAATTATCCTGCAAGTGACTTGCAGGATGAGATTGGGACACCGGGTTTGGGACACATACGGGATGTAGGGTGGGTCAGTGGTGAGGCTAAATGTCACGACTCCCGGGACCCAACGACGGAGTATATACATGCCGTCGTTGGATCAATATGCGGGCACGCATCAAAGACCCACTAGAAAAGCAGGGTTCAGTTGTGGGCTACCGTAATCACCCGGATATAGGCGCAGCCATTCACTAAGCCTAGTAAGGTTATAGAGTGCAAACGCGCTTATATATGCTATTTCATTACAAGCGCATCCACATTTTTAAAATTAAATTCCCTAGAAGTGCATAACAATATTGTTAAAAATCATGTAAAGCACAGACCTTCCATATCGAAACTCTGTACCAGCCTTCGCACAGACCTCCCAAGCACCTCCCGAATGAGGGGGGGCTTTTTCCCACTCATTATCGTAGCTGTGATTTGTTTGAATTCTACCCATTGTAGCATGGATTTGCTGGCCTACCGTTTGCGAGGCTTTTCTGCAAAATTTTGTTGCGAGTCCCCCTTAGCAATCAAATGCATTAGTTTCAAATGAAACGAGATACATCATAGTATAATGAAATCATATTGATGGTGGGGCAAGCCACAGTCTAATGGATATGACAAAAGTGACAAAACTTCGATTGCCGCTGGAGCGCTGCATGCCCGAAATCGATGCGAGGCTGGTTGACGGCACCCCACTGGCGATTCAGGAGCGCGTGCCTCACGTGCGAGTCACCTACGACGAAAATTTCAGCTTCACGACGAAAATGTTGGCGACAACTCTGGATGGGTGCAACATGCTGCTCGGACGCGATTGGCTACGAGAATACAACCCAATCATCGATTGGCGGACGGGCGATTGTCGCATCAACTGGAGTGGCGAGTGGTGACGCCTGCCCAATTGGAGCAGTCAAGACTCGGCCACGTCGACGATCAATGTTGTGACTATCAAGCGAGCGATGATTCGAGGAGCGCAGCTATATGCAATCCAATGGATCACATCAAGGGCTGTTGATACGCTGACCGACATCGACAAACTCTGCACAGCTACCCTGGATGATTTGGCACTCGTGATTTAGAAGCACGCCACTACCTCAGTGTCCGCATGACCACAAGATCGAGCTCGAGCCCGACGCACAACCTACTGTTCGGTCCCAGTGGCGTCTGACTCAGCCCGAGTTGGATAAACTTCGACGCCAGCTAGACTACTTGCTAGAGAAGGGATTCGTCCACCCCAGTACATCACCATTTGCAGCTCCAATAGTGTTCTCCCCGAAGAAAGATGGCGGTTTGCGTATGTGTATCGACTACCGCGTTTTGAATCGGGTTACCATCAAATCTCATTACCCAATTCCGCGTGCCAGCGAACTCATCGACCAACTTCGCGGGGCCCGGTTCTTCTCGAAAATTGATCTCCGATGCGGTTACCACCAGATTCGCGTAGACGGCGCTGACTGCTACAAGACAGCGTTACGGGAGTTACGAGTACACAGTTATGCCATTCGGCTTAACAAACGTGCCTTCGACATTCTAGTTGACCATGAACAAGATTTTTTGGCCACTAATGGATAAAAGTGTCATCGTGTACCTCGACGCCATCGTGGTTTACAACACTACCCAAGAGCAGCATTTGAAGGATTTAGAAGCCGTTTTCTGTTTCCTATAGCAGCACAGACTCATCACCAAAGGCTCTAAGTGCGAGTTCCTAAAACACGAACTGGAGTTTTTGGGCCACATCATTTCCATCGACGATGTTAAAATCGACCCCAAGAAGATTGCAACGATCCAAGACTGGAAGCCGCCGTCTAGTCTACGCGAACTTCAGAGTTTTATGGGGGTTGTCAATTACGTCCGCCGTTTCATTCCGAACATGGCGGGGGTAACTTTCCCTCTCACGGATCCCCTGAAGAAGGGCACGTTTTTTGAGTGGGGGGGAGAGCAGCAGGCTGCATTCAAAAAGCTCAAACTTTTCCTGACTACACCTCTAGTTTTTCGGATTGCGGATCCTCACCGTCCGTTCGAGCTCATTACCGACGCTAGCGATCTGGCCGTTGGTGCAGTACTGTTACAAGACTTCGGCGAAGGCCTCCAACCCATCACCTACGAGTCACAAAAGTTGAACCAGGCCGAGCGAAATTAGCACGTCCACAACAAGGAGTTACTCGTCATCGTCCACGCTTTCAAGGTTTTGCACTGCTACCTGACGGGTGCTGACGTGACAGTCCGAACAGACCACAAGTCATTACAGTTCATCTGCACCCAACCAATTTTGAACCCCCGAAAGATTCGTTGGCTCGACTATCTCGAGTCAAACTTCCATTACATAGTCACCTACAAACGGGGGGTTAGCAACATCACTGACACACTGACCCGCCCCACGGTCCACACCGCCACCATCCTTATTACCCAAACTAATCTGCAACTTACTAGCCTATACACCCACGGATATAGTACTGACCCATTCCTCACCACAAACAGTCATCTCCAAGTGACGGTCAAGCAAGGGGCCTATTATCTAATATCCGGTACCAATCAGATTTGGGTTCCGGCCTACCTTACCCTACAGGAATTACTGATCTAGGAGGAACATGACTCGAATTTCTCGGGTCGTTACGGCATCGACAAAACTGCCAAATTACTGAGTCGTGATTATTACTGGCCCGACCTACTGACAGACGTGCAGTCGTACATCACCTTCTATGCCACGTGTCAACGCATAAAGTCTTCCCAGCTTCGACCTGCTGAATTGCTGCAGCTGCTCGAGCCACCCAGCCGACCCTGGCAACAAGTGACGATGGACTTCGTCACTGGCATGCTAGCTGGTCCAAGTGGTAACGACGCAATCCTAGTCGTCGTTGACTGGTTGACCAAAATGGCCCATTTCGCCGCCTGCAAGTCGACAATTACTGCCGAGCAGACAGCGAAACTTTTCCTCACGAACACCGTGCGGCTACACGGCATCCCCTCGGCAATCATCAGCGATCGTGACCCACGGTTCACGTCCAACTTTTGGACAAAAATCTAGCAGCAGTACGGCACACGTCTGCATCTGTCCACGGCGTACCACCCGCAATCGGACGGTCCGACTAAGCGCACCAACCAGACAATGGAGCAACTGATTCGCAGGACATGCACAGACCCAGCCCAATGGGAAGACGCCCTTCCTTTGATCGAGTTTGCATACAACAATGCCCCATCAGTCACGACTACCCAGTCCCCGTTCTTTCTTAACTACTAGATAGACCCGACAACGCCTCTATCGCCACCGATAGAAAATCCGTCACCAAGATCTTAGCAGTTCAGAAAAACCTCCGACAGCCTCAGGAAAAAGCCACCGATGTCATCCTCAAAGCCAACCAGAGGGTTAAGCAGCAAGCTGTCTGACGACGCCGCGACTTAACACTTGCCCTTGGGCAAATGGCCTTGCTCGACACAAGGAATTTGGGAATTTCCCTCCCAAATAAGTTACGAGCCATTCCGCATCATTCGTATGGTGACACCAGTCACCGCCCAGCTGCAACTGCCGGCCGACTGACGAATTCATGATTCGTTCCACGTCAGTTTCCTGCGACCGTTCATCCCAAGTGCAACCAATCTCCACCGTCAACACATCAATCCCACGGTCAACCCAGTACCCGAGCCCTCAACAAAGCCGTCCAAAATTCTCGCTCATCGCGTACGGGGGCATCGAGATACAGCAACCGTTGATTTCCTTGTATAATGGGTCGGTCGCACGAGTGATGACGACCTCCGGTTTCCTGCAACTATACTCGGCAAACACAGAGTTGTTCTGGACTACTTACACCGACGACGTGTCCCGAATGTGGGTAGTCTCGTCCTGGAAGGGGGGGTTGTGTAAGGAAATTCCTTTTCCTTACTAGGCTTGACTACAGCGCGTACGCCCTCGACTCTCGGAAGTCCAACCTCGGCCAAATTCTTTGGTCCCGAACCACTTAACGAACCCAAACCTAGGCGCGTGGCGCTTCCGTAGCTTTCGCCAACCGGACCACCCCAACCTATTCGCGTGGTTCTCGGCTAGCCCTTTTTGTGCCTATAAATGCCTAGGCCCTTATTTGTACCGACACTCTTGAATCATGACTCCTTTATTCCTTACCGAGTTGTACAATTCTGTAGCTTTCAGAAGACCGACGAACAGTTTCGCGAGGACGTGGAGCACCGAACAGCAACTTTCAGAAGCTCGGAGCAACTCACTGTACCACTGGCGGAATCCGCGTGCTTAAGCATCTGCGTGTAGTGTAGTCCCACCTTGAAGCGTCAAGATTTGCATATCGCAACCAACAAATGAGGAGGGGTACATTGTGACACAACATTACCCGTCTACAGAGCAACTCACAGTTCTGGCTTTTTGTGCTGTCCATTTGTTGGTCTGTCTCTGGACTCTAGGAACCGCCACGGCCTAATAACACTACACCCAAAACCGGATGAAATAGAAATTATTCGAAGTTTGAGATCTTGGGTTTGTCAGCTACCCGGCATATACCGTCAGTTTCCTCTTAGACCCAAGGCAATATTCTTCCCAGCCTCGGGTCTTTGCACTAAACACGAGGGTCTGACACTCACTGCGGAAGTTCCGTCAGGATTTTCACTATTCCCTCCCCCTCACCCCTTTTTTCCCGTGTTCAGCCAACGACATGCCCATAAACAATAGAAGAAACCATAACACCTACTAGAGTAACTCGCTGAATCATGGCGAGACGCTTTTCTCACCTGTTTTTAGATGGCGAACATGGCGAAACTCTGTGAATTTCATTGCCTTGTGTCCATACGACTCGGATTCAACAACCAGGGAACGAGCGTTCAAGCTTGGTTCTTCGGCCGAGCCAGCCCCCTGCGGGAAACGCCAAACCAGAACAGCTGGGCAGTAATGACAGCTGTGAATATGGACAATCCAAAAACTAATTACAAACATGCACAGCAAGGCTTTGTCTAACAAGGTAATTACCCTTAATGTCAAGAAATTAAGAGTTGTTTACGACCTGATCCCGTTTTTTTGCATAGTAAAATAGTTTTTCGTCTGCCTAACAAATTACTTTTCGTGTGATTCCTTGACATTGCGGGTTACCTTTCTTTGATTCCGTACAAAGTGCAATTGCAGTAGGATATTTGTACCCTTCCCAGCCTCTCCTCTACTTTTCCCAACTTCCTCCACTAAGCAAAGCGTGAGGCTAGTTGCCAGGAGTTCTTCTACGATTTCCCAGGTAGAAAGTGTTAGATTGTCGAGAGAATGATCGACAAAGGGAAAATGTCGAGGGTTACATAGGGTTACAAAGGGAAAGTGTCAGAAGAACCAGGTAGCTAGGAAGGGTAGGCGGCCACGAGGATTTAACTAGGAGTTGACGAGAGAAAAGAGGATGAAAATAGAAGAGGGATATAAGGAGGAGTGTTGTACCCTCTACAGCAAGTTTCAGTAATGCCTACCAAGCCTACAATTATGTAACATATATATATAATTTGACACACCCCCTAGGCTTGGTAATAGAAGTGAGAATTTGGAAGGTGGTGCAGGAGGCTAAGTATAGAACGCAGACACAAGTACTTGAAGTAGAAAGTAATGCTGGAAGTACCCTCAAGTAACAGCTAGTATTAATGTAAGGAATTTTCCATTCCTTAACGAGCGGTACTACCTAGGGCCTCAGCTAGGATTTTGGGCATCCTGTCTACTCAGGGCTAGGCCTTAAAAACACGTTTACTGGTCAGGGTTGGACGTCAATGTTCATACTGTTTTGTCAGGGTTGGCAACCAGCACTTAACTGCAGCCTCAGGGTAATCTTCAAAAGAGCCCAAAATGTTGCTTTAACTATACTAATAGCAGCATAACCAGGGCTGACTTTATCAGACTATTTGCTCTGATTAGTCTGAAATCTCAGACCGGTTTTTTGGCTAAACCTGAATTTCCAGATAAGGCATTTTCCCAATCCTGATCGATTCAGACTTAGACTTTAGGGATCCTGAAAAAATCAGAGTTCACGCTAACCCAATACTGAGTTTTCAGAGTACATCGGGTACGAACCCTGAAACAGATTTCCACGGGGCACGCAAGATCCCTAGAAATTTCGCATGCCGTCAGTGATTCCCGCCCGCGTCACGTGGAGAATCCACACTTCCTTGAAAAATCCGCCAAGTCCAATGAATACTCTGCCCACAGTGGGCACTCTGCTACCCAGCGCAGCAAAAATGCTGCCACGCCGAGCCACTAAGGACCACAGATTCTGCTCTGTTGCTCTCTGTGCATGCGCGAACTTCGGGCCCGTGCCCTCTGTGCCAGCCTTGCAGAGGTTGGCCATCATCCCCATTGGCTGCAGTTGCAGCCAACACATCGACTAGGCAGCATGGCGCTGTGTTGTGCATGGACAAGTCCCGAAACCGCGTCACGCCTTTCAAGAAAGGTGCGACACGGGTTTGATGGACCCCTTCTTCTCCAGTTGTTCCTTACCCACCACCTTCGAACGCACTGCTTCAGGTTTTAGAGGGGAAATCCTTCATGTTGTTCATTTCGATACAGACGTAGTTGTAGTCACTATCTTCATTTCCTACTCGTCGTTTCTCCTCTCGCCATGCCTGAAAAGGATGGCGACGACGATGCTCCAGCTGACGGTGATGAGCCGCGCAGCACTAAGGTTCCTGTCGTTGCGCCAAGGAGCGCCCTAGATGTCTTGCGGCCCGTTGCCGCATCGGCTCCTCCGCCTTTTGTCGCCATAACCGTTGTAAACGAGACCCCACGCGATGAGCCATCGTTGCCTAGTAGACCTGCCCCCGCTCCGTTCGTTCTCCCACCAGCCATAGCATCTTCTAGCAGAGGACCAGTGGATCCTATTGACTGCGCCACTGCCTCTACCGTTCGTTATAGTGTGCCGTGCGCATCGACTGTCTCTTCGGCGAAGAAACAACGTACGACGAAGTATACACAGCAGCGTATCAACTCAGGTGGCCAGATTCGCCCTCCCTCACCACCGCGCTCACCTACCCCCGTCACCCGCCCTGATGAACCGCCGCCACCGAGGCTAAGTACAGAGGAATTGATCGAGCAGAAGTACCTAGTCGCGGAGGCTAAGTATAAGAATGATTGGCTGCGTTATTTCCCATGGCTTGTACTTACCCGTAGTAAAGATGGCTACCCCGCTCTTAAGTGCAGCGTTTGCCGAGCCTTCGGCAAAGAAACGACGAAGTATTCAAGGCCAGGCGACGGCGGGCGAGATCTCCAGACACAGACGATGCGCATTCATGAACACTCAACAGTCCACGAAGCGGCAGTTCGCCGGCAGCTCGAGATTCAAAAGGAAATTGAAGACAAGCAGCAGAAGATGACAAGCTTCGCCACCGTCGATGTCGAAGGCCGCCGCGTCATCCGTCTTTTGCGGTGCGTGGAATTTCTTTGCAAGAACGACGCTCCTATCGCCATGTTTCCCCGGCTGCTTCGTTTCATGGCAGAGCAAGACACACCAGACATACCTCTCCAGTCGTACGGAGTGTATCTCACCAGGTAAGGCTACCTGGCTTTCGCCGGTTGATGGTTGGATTTTGATATGAACCTTGTAAATTTCAATGCATTTCCAATGCTAATTAACCAGTGTCTCACTTCTGATTATGCCACTGCAGGTACGGGTTCCAGCAGATGGTCAACTGTCTCTCTACGCATCTGCTGGCTACTCAGATGGAGCACATCAAGAGCTCACCTTACCTCGGCATCTCATGCGACGAAAGCACCGACCGCACGCGGGGAAAGCACTTGATCGTCTACATCACATTCATGCGGCTGCGTCGAGTCGTCACCGAATTCCTAGCCCTGCTAAACGTTGACAAGTGCGACGCCGCTTCTCTTATGGCCACTCTCTTAGCCCACCTGGAGTCGTCCGGCATCGACCTCCAACGCATCGTTGGCATCAGCACAGACGGCGCGTCGGTGATGGTCGGCCGAGACAACGGGCTTGTGGCGCGACTGCGAGACATCATCCCGCACCTTTTTTCCTCCCACTGCATCGCCCACAGGTTTGTTAAAGTATTCCTTGCTGTGTGTTTATGCTTCTTATGTTTCTGTGTGCTAACCACTACCCATGTCGGTACATGCAGAGAAGCACTTGCTGTGAAGGATGCTGCAGCTTCATGTCCAGACCTCGACATGGTCGACAAAGTCACTCGCACCCTTGCGGACCTTCTCGGCCGGTCGAGCGTATGGAGCAGTCGTTTCAAGCATCTGCAGCGGGCGATTCACAGCACCAACCTTGAGGTTCAAGGCATCCATCAAGTTCGATGGTTGTCCAGGGGAGAGGCAATCCGACGCCTGTGTAAAGTGTTGGGTGCTGCTATTGTTCTGCTGTATGAGTATGAGCATCCCCTGTATGAGGTTGTGATTTCGTATAAGTTTCAGTTTTGCCTCTTCTACCTGGCCGACATGCTGGCACTCATGAACGACCTCAACCTCAAGTTTCAGAAGCGAGAGGTAAGATGCTCATGTTTGCAAGCATGGTGTTCTCCTCTGGTGCAAGTACTCATGTCTTTCACTCCTCTGTGTCCCCCCCCTCTCACACCGCAGGTCGATGTCACAGAGGTGGCAACGGACATCGACGCGACACTGGGGGATCTGCGGCACCGCTATGTCGACTTCGGGGAGATTTTCGGTGTCGGCGCCGAAAACACCTGGCTCTCGGCGTTCCTCGCGGTGTACGGGCGCGGCGGAACGAAGCGGGTGAAGGTGCGCGGTATCGACTTGGAGGGGAACCCCGTCACCCATACGTACAAGATGCACGAGCGGCACCTCGACAAGCACCAGTACGGGAGCAGCTACAAGGACTGCGTGCAGCTGTGCCAGAAGCACGCCAAGGATACCATGACCAACGTACAAGAGCGGATGCTGGATCTGCGCAAGATGTCGCCGACGAAGCTCTGGGTGGCGGCGAAGTGGCCGAGACAACGGGCGCAGCGCGAGAAGAAGACGAGAGAGTATCTGCTTGGATGCAGCGGCATCTTCGAGCACAAGCTGCCAGGCTTCGACGTGAAGGCAGCGGAGAGGGAGCTCGCAACTTGGGCGCCGATCATGCAGAATCATCACGAGGTGGAGAGTTTCCACCAAGGCCTGGCAAACTACCTCACGAAGACGGACTCGAGCAGGCAAGTCCAACCATATTGTCGTTTGTGAATCACCACCTTCCATTCTACTTGCCAAGTGTGCACAACATCGCCGCCCTTGCCAACCGCATCTTTTTGTTATCCGCCTTCACTGTATGCATTTCCTACTGCCTTTCTTCCGCCTCTGTTTTTGTGCCCCGTGTCAGGCGCTGGCCCAATCTGATGCGCCTCTGGCAGGCCTGCGCCGTGCTGCCTTTGTCAACCGTCGAATGTGAGAGGGGCTTCTCTCGGCAGAATGTGATTAAGTCCTGGGTCCGTGGCTCACTCTGCAACGCGCGCCTCTCCGAGTTGATGGCCATCTCGCTGCTGCAGTATGACATCAATTGGACCGAAGCCCTAGCGACCTGGCGAGAGAAGCTGAGACGGCCAGCACGATCTGTTGTCTTCGCAAGAGCGGAACGAAAACGCAAGGGGAAGGCCCTAGAGGGTGAGGTGGCGGGGGACACAACGGATGGACAGGGGGAGGTGCCAGAGTACGCGGGGGAGGGGTGGGCTGAGGAGGATGGGGGTGATGATGAGAATGATGCGGCTCCAACATTAGGCGACGACCCTTTCCTGTCCGACGATGAGGGGGGTGATGATGAGATTACTGTAGATGTGCCGGAGTTCTAGGTGCCTGTTAGCTAGTGGTGATTGCTTGGTTTGGTAGTAGTAGTTGTAGATAGGCTCCTGTCCAATGTAGCAAAATGTAATACACAAGAATAGCTTTTCTTAATAACATAAAATGTAACCCTGAGTACACTTGTGCGATCCTGAGAATTTCAGAGTTGCACATCTCTGGACTCTGACATTTCAGAGTCCCTAAATTCTGGCTGAAGGCCATTCAGACTATTTTTTTTTTTGGGGGGGTCAGCTCAGAGTGCCTTTTTTTGAAACGTCAGTTATGCTGCATAACACCAGAGACAATCAATATTCACAGTACAGCAGCGCACATGTGGCTCGACTCAGAAGTTTCCACCATCCTCATCATCACTAGAACTAAACCCGCTGCCGGAGCAGCTGTTCTCATCATCCGCTCGTGCCTCATTATCATGCTCCTCTTCAGACAACACCACCACTTTCTCTTTGCCCTTGGCAGACTTCCTCGCACGCACTTCGCTCTGTTGGGCCCTCCTTGGCCGTCTCTTCTTCATGCCGCACCACACCTCAATGATCCTATCCCAGTTCATGTCATACTCCAGCAAACTCATGCACATCAGATCCTCCAGCTTCCCGTTGCACAGTCTCGTCCGGTTCCAGCTCTTAATCACATTTTGTCGCGAGAATCCCCTCTCGCACTCAACAGTGCTCAGAGGAAGCACTGCCACAGCCACCCACAGGCGCACGAGATTCGGGTAGCTGCGCGGCCAGTCGCTGGTCTCCAGGATGGCTGCAAGTCCGGGATGGAATGGCTGCTCCTCTTTTGGCACACCACCAAGCACTGGCACGAGGGTGTTGAGTTCCTTACGTGCCAGCCGCTTGTCGACTCCTGCCAGACACATACAGGAACAGACACTTGTAAATCAGCACGGGGATGTGGAGGCATCAGGAACCAGAGCAATGTACTGCAATATTTCAGCAAGTTGGGCATATAATATACATTGGCATGGATCACCTTACCTGGCAGAATTTCAACGCGGTCGCTGGCGTGGAAGAGCTCGACCACGCTGTCAAAGTGCTCGGCGCACTCCTCGTCCCTCGCCTCCGTGTTCCGCGGCCATGTTCGGGGCATCCACAGCTTTGACCCGTTGAGCCGCTCAAGGTCGCCGAGCCGCAGCTGCACGTTGTAGATGAGCTTGGTTGCGTAGGAGCGATATGTGAGTGTGCAGTAAGCTTTGTCGCCGCGGGCAGTGGTGTAGTTTGGCAGCGGCTCCTCGTGAAGCTCGAATTGATGCACTCGCTCCATTTCATCTGCATCAACGCCCTGCACGATCACATTTCGGCTGCTGGCGTGGCGCTCCAGAAACCTGGACAGGCGATCGCTGTTCGTGCCGAAGTTAGGCCCGCAGTTGACGTAGCGCGAACGAATGAAGACGATCGTTCGCCGTACTTGCGACTGCATGCCCGTCAGGTCGATCTGTAGGAGGGTGTCGTGGGATGAAAGAAAACAAGAGGCAGTAAGTTTTTTTTTTCATTGACGGCAGTATGCTTTTTGTTTGAATTGGTTGGAAACCATTGCAACCGCAGTGGCTCACCTCGCGCTTCTGGAACAGCAGATTGAGGCTGTTGAGCTCCTCGTGCACGTCGGTGAGGAAGTACAGGAAAAAGTGAAACTTGTACGATGTGACGATGTGGTACATGGGTTTGTCGTAAAGGTGCAGTAGAACGATGACGGCAGGAAGCACCGCCACTAGCCTCAGAATGGCGCCGCCACGACTGAGCCACCGAACAAGGTGAATCCCTTGCATCTCCAGATTTGTTGCCGTGAATATCTTTTGGAGCTCCTTGAACATCCTGTGCCAGTTGTGTGAACGTCCCAGCAGCTCAGCAACCGCGTGGATGATGGCATCCATAATTCCCAGCTCAGGCAGCATCTCTGGCAGCGAGGGCTTCCCTGGATGGACGGGAGTAGAAACACGACGAAACAGTGGTTAGTGCACGGTTTTCTAAATGGGATATGAAGTCTATGCATGAACGAACAGATGCGCTATGCAGTGGACAGAAACCACATGCGGGATCCGCTGTCGAAGGTGCCCAACGACCCCGTTCGTGGCTCCAACCATCACTGCGGCACCGTCAGTGCTGATGCCCGACACCTTTGAGAGACTGATGCCGATGCTATCGAGGTAAGCGACAAGAGATCCTTCCAGAAAAGCTGCATCACATTTGTCGACAGGAAGAAGCGTTAGAAACTCTGTGACAACGACGCGCTCGCGAAGGACAGTAGCAAACACAATCATGTGTTTGCCACGAACTCTGTCGGTACTCTCGTCACAGCTCAAGCCAATGAACGGGCTTGACTCCAAGTACTCCAGTTGACGAGCTCAAAGGTACACGGATGTCGACTTGGTTAACTCCTGAAAGCCATACCTGCTCAAACCATGTAGAGAGATTAGTAAATGCGAGAGATCAAGACATGTTAAATAGTAAACGAATCCAACACCCAAGGACTTACGTTGTGAAGTAAGACCCGTAGCCTCGTTTGGGAAAACCAGGAGTACGTTGCTTCGAGAGGTGCCGCACGAGTTGCACCCACATCTCGATGGGCATGTCGGACTGACAGATGAAAAGCAGAGTCTCCAGCAGTGCAGTAACACGCTCGCGCTGGACGGTATGTGTTTTCGCCAAGTCCTCCATGCGCGGCTGCCCCTCAGCGATCGCAGTGGCGGTGGCTTGTCTCCGCATCGCTCTCTTGTGCTTCCGTGTGCGCTGGTATTTCTGCATCGCCTGCGTCTGGACGTCGGTTGCACCTTCTCCGCCCTTGCCGTAGTTCATTCCGTGCCCGCCATGTTCCATGCAAATCTTAGAATTCAAAGCCGGGAATCCTGCACGGGTCTGATTAAGCACAAGCCAAGGAAAGTCAGTACTCCACCGCTTTTTAAATTGCCAGAGAGCCTCCTGGTACTTTCGTTCGGCCACGTCTTCAAGTTCGGTGTTCGATGACGAAGTCGGAGCTGCAGATGGTCCTGGAACAACGGGAGGGACGACATGCAGAGTCGGAGCGGGAGTGTTTTGCGACCGCCCGAAACTCAGGGTTGCCTGCCGATAGCGTGAGGGCTCGAGCTTCGTCGGCGGCGGTCCAATACGGGTCGACCCTTGATTCAAAGAAGTGCGGGGCGTAGTGCTTCGCTGAGGTGGTGTAGCTACAGCAGGGCGAGATGCCTCCTCTACTACTTCTGCGGTGTGCGTTCGAGGGGGAGGTGCCGATGCGGGAGGATTTCTTCGCAGTAAGTCTAATACTGTCATGGCACCAGGGTGGGACGCTGTAGAAGGATCGTCGGGAGCCTCCTGCTCGTCGTCAGGTCCTGACGCGAGCATAGTGCCCCCTAACGAGGGGGCGGTTCACAGCAGAGAAACAGACCAACGAGCACAAGTTCTGTCGTCTAGAATTGTTGGATGATTCAAGTTCAACCAAGGCATGAAAGGGAGCTGTGGGGAGGAAGGACCATCGGCGATGGATGTTCTGTCGAGACGCGGGAGTTTGGTCCTCCCCACATGGAGTGGTCGGCCGTCCAAACATCCCTGCATGCAATGCTGCTTCAGCGAGTGGACCGCAGCATGCCAAGCCAACACCTTCTGAGGCCATGTTTCTCGTACTGCGCTGGCTGTATACTTAGCCGCTATTGACCAGAATTTCGGGATTTGCAGTGCACGCGGCAAACTGGTCATTTCGCGGCAGCAATCTACAGGCAAAATGTGCGCTGGCACGAAAATAATGGAAATATGGGCAGTAAACAGGGGGTATACCCATAGCGCCCCCCCTGAAGCCGGATTCGAGGTATCAGGGTTATCTCCGAATTCATACCGAGCAGTCAGGGCTGGTACACGAACACTATACTGAGTTGTCAGGGTTGTCATATGATAACCATACTGAATTTACAGGGTCAGAAATTCATTTAATCGGATTTTTCAGGTCTGGCACCTCATACTCATCTTGAAAATCAGGAATTCAGGATAAAACATCGTGATATCTGAGGCCCTGGTACTACCGTAAACGCCTGGATAGAAGACCCCTATGTCTTATCATATACCGGCCTAAGAAGTGGTGAAATTTCTTATAAATGGAAAAAACCAAGGGGGGTGTGTATCTTATAAATGGAAAAAAACCTTATAAATGGAGCACCAACTTTAAGGGCTGGAAAAAAATCAAATTACGGTTTTTGGGATCGTGCGTCTGTAATTCGACAACGAAACACTTAACAAAGGGGGGATTTCTCACGCACGCCGCACTCGTTACAGCATGCCAGCGTAACGCCAGGGGGAATGCATCTACTGCAGTGCCACACCAGCTGGCAGTGGCCATCACGTGCTGGATGCCGAATGATGCTCTTGACAGCAGCATCTCAACTTCTGGACGCTGCTCCTCATCGAGGTGCGATTCCTTTTCGATGAAAAACGCGCCCCGGGCCTGAGGTCTCGGAGGGGGGTGTACCTCTCATTTTTTCATTCTGTTCTCGTTCCACTTCGAAACTCTGCTCCCCTGCCTTAGCTCAGCGTCCTCCCCTGCCTTAGCGACGCTTCCTCCCATGCCTTGGATTTCTGGCCTGCCTCAGCTCGGCTAGTGTCATCGCGTGCCGCCATGCGCAGCAAGCATCCACCTCAGGACAAGGCGTCAGGGTTTAGGCAGCGCTGAACTGATCCCTCACCACCCCGCATTTATGTGAGCATTTTTGGGCGCCACAACTCCCCTGGCCACACGCTGAATATCCCAGACATCGCTGCCAAGAAAACCTCGGCCTCGCCTGCCAAGAAACCCTCGTCGCCGCCGCCTGACTATGGGATGGCTGGAATGGGTGAGGGTGAGGACGACAACGCTGAGGACGGCGGCTCTGCTAACGCCTCTAACGATGATTGGTGGGCGAAACCCATCGGTTCCGCGAAGGAGGTTGAGGAATGGTATGCTGGCGAGGAGGATGAAGATGATAACCAAGCGGGCAAGATGGCAAGCAGTGAAGAGCATGACAGTGATTACGCAGAGGAATACGGTCGTGATGACGACAATGAGTGCGGCAAAGGCGAGGAGGGTGCAGCAGAGGAGGTGGAGGATGGGGATGACGGCGAGGCGGCTTGCGACAACATGGGTGACGGTGACGACGTGAGCCATGGCGACGGCATGAGTGACGGCATGATTTCTCGACGATGGACAATTTTGAGGATTTCTAGACCCTTTAGTGTGTGTGTAATCGAGGTCTGATGTTAGCCTTTTGGACAATACAGTGTGTTAACACATGCGACACTGAAACAACCTTGAAAGCAATGTAGGGTATCTTATCTCATACCTCCCTCGAACCAGTATCTTATAAACGGAAATGCCTAATACAAGATAGACGCCTAATACAAGACACTATATCTTCTATTCCATGGGGGTCTTGTATCCGGGCGTTTACGGTACTATCGCGTACGCTCGAACACACCTGAAGCTTCGGGACAGTTTTGGACCTTTTGACAGAACCGCCTCGGCTTCTCCAGACCTTCTAGTTCGACCTTCGGGAGTTCTCCGGGCCTCGCTTCGTCACTTCGAGACCCTTCGATCTCTTTCCCGAACCTTCACATCTCAGGGTTAGACTAGCTCTGGTGTTCCTATAACTTGGCTTGCCATTCCTTGTATCATCATTCAGTGATTGAACACTTCGTTATTCATTTCCGCGCTACTCTGCTTGTTCATTCATAACAATTAACAAGTTGTAACACCAGAGTCAGTGTTACAGCCTTGCGATACTTCAAGACTTAATCAAAGATCTTTGCTGGAATGGTAGACTAGTAAGACAGCGGAAGTCCTAGAACTTGTAAAGTTATGACCAGAATTTAATGAAGAACAAGTTACAGTGGCGGAAACAATTGTCCGTATGTTTTGCATAAATTTGGGTTTTTAGGCTTTAAGACCACTATACATTAAGCCTTGATGTTTAATGGTGGTACGATTTGGGAGGGGTACATAGTGGATGTGTTCAAAGCAAAAATATCCAGAAAAGTACATTGGATCTAACTCATATCCCAAAAGATATACAAAGGGTACATCCGGACAAATATTTCCAAGCAGAGAGAGCAAACTTCAGAATTGCGTATTTGGCACATAGCCCACCGACCTTTGGCCTTGATCACCACCCGCACCCTCCTAGGCATATTACCTACGAGGTTAATACAAACCTCGGCAGGGAACTTCTTGCACTCTTCCTGGACCCACCATTTAGCATAAGGGGGTGAGCACTGGGAAAATCGCGAAAAAAGTTGGGCGTATTGTGGACGAATTTGGATTGAAATGCATCTTTGAGACTTGCCATGCTGAGATGTGGCCAAAGATGCAATTAGCCGGTCGGGCCCATCTTATCACGGATCGTTTTCATTTTACTATTATAGGGTAAAATCACGAATAGAGTGGCCAAATCTTGCGTAGACACCATGAAACTGAGGGTAACGTTGCATAGTTGAGTGTGCACCCTTGCACCATTAAAAACACACTAGGGTCTGCGGGTCTAGTCATGGTGCACCGGTCATAGAAGCCAAGACTGTTATGGAAAATAATCAGGGGCCGGCCGCAATTCATGGAGTCCATGCTGAGTGGACAATTAGTGTTCGAAAGCATGTGATCTAGTTAAATGGGACCAACATCAACTGCTTCAGCTCCAATGGCTGCGCGTTTGCCTGGATTCGTGAAGGTACAACCCTGCAACACCACCAAATCAAACAGACGGTAAACCAAGGGGAAAAGGATCGGTGATGGTGTGGGGATGTGTGACATGTGCAGGGGTGGGGTTCATACGCAAGATTGACGTCCGCATGGAGAGGCCCCTGTATGAGGGCATTTTGCATGACGAACTCGAATTGAACCTCCATTTCAATAGCATTTTCCCCTCTGAGGTCATCTAGGTGCGGACAATGACCCCAATAATTTGTTATGCCTAGTGCATGAATGACATGGAGAACATGAGTATGTAGCCCTAGAGTGGCCTTCTTTCTCACCAAACCTCAACCTTTGGGCTAACAATTGAAGATGTACAAGCTACTTTTATATCTGCTTGAAGTACCTATTAGGTGATGTACCTGTTCGAGCTATTTGCGCTATGCGCTCTAACCGCTACTGAAAAGAGCGTGACTGTTCGCGTGACTGAAACAACTTGCTGACGTAATCATCCAGACGAGCGCTATTTGCTGACGTCATTCTACGGATGCTAACTACAGTGTAACTCGACAATATCTATCGGTACTACTTACAGAAATGCTTAAGTATGATTTTATCACAACAAGAAGAACCCACCCACACCCACACCCCTAACCTAGCACCCCCAATTCCCAGCAGCAGCCATGACTACTCCGGCATGGCCAACCCCACGGCCTGGGAGATGGCGACGGCAGCAGTGTGCGGTGGCAATAGGCCAGCGGCGACAGCGGCGGCGGCGGCGGCTTCGCCACAGCGGCAACTGCAGCGTGGCAGCGTGGCCAAGCTCTGCGACGATGGGGAAGACCCTTACGAGTCAGGCGTCGGCTGTGGCAAGGAGGAGGGGACGCAGGGGAAAAAGGGGGGGGACGGGGCGTGGTCCAGCATCACGCCCGTGGCTGGCGTGCGGGCGTCAGGGCCGGCAGCGCCTAAAACGGGGCGCTGGCTGCTGGCGACCGTGCCGTACGCGCGCTGGCAGCACGTCGCCACGGCAGCACGATACAGGCGCCATGGCAGTGTGAGAGGGAGAGGAGGAGTGCGCGGCGAAAGCATAGGGAGCAGGCCCGGGAAGGGCGACCTGCTCCAATACAATGTCAGAAGTGTCAAAACATAACTTAGAATGTTATTGTATACTATATAGGTTTGTGCCTTAGAGGGTATATCACACTAGCCTATATTCCCTTGTACTCTCCCAGTCTAATCATTCTAGCATTCTAACATGGTATCATGCGTAGGTTAGGTCCCGTTCGCCCACCAGCGTTTCCGCCCTAGGTCCTAGCCGCCCGTTCCCCCTAGTCGGCCCGTTCCCCCTAGCGGGCCCGCGCCCGTCCCATAGCCGGCCCCGCACCCGCCCCGTAGCCGGCCCTCACGCCTGTCCCGTAGCCGGCCCGTGCCCGCCTCATAGCCGGCCCTGCGCCCGTCCCGTAGCTGGCCCGCGCCCGTCCTGTAGCCAGCCCAGCGCCCGCCCCGTAGCCGGCCCCCGTGCCCGTCCCGTAGCTGGCCCCGCGCCTGTCCCGTCGCCGGCCCGCGCCCCTTCAGTAGCCAGCCCGCACCTGTCCCGTAGCTGGCCCCGACCCGCGCTTGTAGTTGGCCGGTCCAGTAGCCGGCCCCGTCCCGCGCCCGTCCCGTAGCCAGCCCCCGCCCTTACCCGTACCCGGCCCGTCCCGTAGCCGACCTGGTCCCGCACTCCTAGCCGGCCTGTCTAGCAGCCGGCCCGCGCCCGTAGCCGGCCCATTCCGTGCCCCTCGCTGGCCCGTTCCGTGCCCGCGCCCGTAGCCGGCCCTTCGCCTGCCTCGTTCCGGCCCGAGCCCGTCTCGTAGCCGGGCTAGTGCCAGCCCTAGCCGGCCCTCGCCCGTCCCGTAGCCGGCCCGCGCCCGTCCAGTAGCCGCCCCCCCCGCCCGTCCCGTCACCTGCCCGCGCTCGCCCCGTCACCGGCTCGCGCCCGTCCCGTAGCTGGCTTGCGCCCGCCCCGTATCCGGCCTGCGCCGTCGCCGGCCAGCGCCGGCCTTTCCAGCACCCCGGCTCCGTCGCCCAGCTGCCCTTGACGTGCAACCGGCCCCTGCACTGTGCTGCTCCGCGCTTCACCGCACTGCACAGCATTGCACCGCTTTGCACCGCTCTGCACCGCGCTGCACCGCACTGTACTGCTCTACACTGCGCTGCACCGCACTGGACCGCACTGTACCACACTGCACCGTACTGTACCGTATTGCACCGCACTGTACCGCACTGCACTGCACTGTATCGCATTGTCCTGCACTGCGCTGCCGCTGCATCGCTCCTGATGGCGGACTCGGTGCTACGCTTTGACGCGGAGGATCAGCCGATCGAGTTCGACACGTGGCTCGTCGACCTTTGCCGTCAGCTCATTGGTCAGCGGCAGGACGGCCACTCCTTGGCTGTCCACCTCAACGGTAAGCTCCCCTGCCCTGACCCCCCTGTTGACCTGCCCGCTGACCCCACGTCTGCTGACCGTGAGTCCGCTGCCGCTGCTACCCTTGCTCGTGCAGTCTGGTTGCCATGTGACGCCGTCGCACAGCTCGCAATCACTCATGCCCTTCCCCTGTCTGAGCGTCCCCACTTTAGGTCGTTCATGACTACGCAGGCATTCCTAGAGGCTGTTATTGCGCGCAAGTCCACCCCGTCCGCTGCCTCCATTGGTCGCCTGATCCAGCCCCTGCCTTTTCCTGACCTCGCGTCTTTCCCCAATGTCGCTGACCTAGCCGCCCACTTACGTACGCTAGACTCGACTTGGCGCTCTACCTGGACTAAGGCCCAGCTTCGCGTGTTCCAGCCCCCCCTCTGTGCTACCCTCTACCTGCTTGCCACCTGCCCCCCTGACCGCCTTGCTACTGCCCGCGATTGTTTTCTTAGTCTCCACCCCGCCGACCTCACCCTCACTGACTTTGTCGACACCTTGTCTGCCATAGAGACCCGCCAGCGCTCTATCGCCAAGTCCAGCAGTACTGTGCCGGTCTCTATCTTTCAGGGCTATGCGCCTGCTCGGTGCACTTTCTCTGACGGCTCTGCTGCTGTGGCTGAGACAGCCGCTGCAACGCAGTTTCGTCTGGGAAAGGGCCGCCGCCCCAAGGCTGGGCGCGTCGGTGGTAGTGGAGGCGGTGGGGGTGGAGGAGGTGGTGGAGCTTGGTCGCCCGCTGGGGGTGCGTACGAGGGTGCTGGGCCTAGCACCGCCGGGCACCAGTCTCACCAGCAGCAGCAAGTTCCACCACAGGATCAGCAGCTGCCGCAGCAACCACTGCAGCAGCAGCAGTAGCAGCAGCTGCCGCGGCAGCAGCAGAAGCAGCAGCAGCGGCGGGTTGGTCGTCTCCCGCCCGAGTGGCCCGGTGCTGGTGGTGGCGGTGGTCGCGGTGGCCGTGAGCGCACCGTGACGTTGGGTAGTGGTTCGGGCAACGGGCGCTGCCAGTACCAGCTCCAGACCGGTCCTCGCCGTGTCCTTGTGTGCGGTAAGATCGGTCACACCCCTACCCACTGTTTCAGTCGCCTGAATGATCTGTTTCGTCTTCGCTTCGGCCCGTCGCCCGACCTCCCCGACTGGCTGAGCTTGCTCCGTCAGGGTGTTCAGGTCTTTGATATGGACATGGATGAGATAAGTTCTGCGTTGTATGTGCTGTATGTCGATGACTCTAGTGTGATTGGTTCCAGTTACCCAGTGTTGCCTTGTGTAGGTGTGCCTAGTTCAGACTCCCCTACTGCCTCATGCATAAGATCCTCTCTCACTCCTACGGCTCCTGCCGCGCTCTCCTTCACCCTTGACTCCGGCGCTTCCCGGTGCTTCTTCCAGGACTCCACTACTCTCATGCCGCTTACAGCTCCCGCCGCAGTTTCCCTGGCAGACCCTTCCTCAGGCCTTGTCGTAGCTCATAGCTCCACTACCCTTCCCTGTCCGGCGGCTCCTTCGGGCTCACTTACAGGCCTACACATCCCCTCGTTCCCCTCTTGTGTCCCCTCCCCAATCTCCAGACCCGACGCCCCTGTCGCATGTATGGGCTCGCCGTCCCTCTCGTGCGCGTCCGGTCTCCCCTGTCGCGCGTTCTCACCCTATGTTGCTTCGTTCCCACGTTGTGAGAGTACGACCCCGTTACACCACTTGGCCTTTTTTCTACTTCCTTCCTCTTTTCATTTCTCATCTCATTTGGTTTCCTATTCTCCCTTTTTCATTAACCTTTGGTTTATCCTGCTATTATAGTTATATCACCGACCAGGCTTGGGATGTACTAGGCGCTATATCTGGCGTAATCCTGCCGTGATCCCTTAAAGCCAATAGCCTCGCGTGGCGATGTGCAGGGTGATTCTATATTCTAGAAGGGTCTATTCCCTTAGGATAAGATAAACCTGGTTACCTGATGTACTCTGGAAGTATAAAAGCGCCTTGTACTGATCGATAGTGGAACCTTTCCTCGAGACATTCGATCCTGTGACACACGTGTCTCGTCCTCCCCTCCTCCCGTCGCCTCCTCCATCCTCTCTTGTTGTCGCGCCTCCCCCTCTATCTGCCTACCTTCGTGCCACTCGTCCTCTTGTTTCCCGGGTCGTTGCCTCTCTCGTTACCGACCCGTCTATTCCTGTTTCGCGTCTTGACGCACTTGTCGCTGCTGTCTCTGACTTTGCCTCTACCCGCCGCCTTGACTACGCCACCACTCTGGTCTCTGACAGTACGAGCTTGCTTTCCTGTCCGAGGCTGCTCCCCATCTCTGCTCCATGCTACTAGTCCCTGAGGTTGACCCAGACGCTTTCGACATCCCGACCCCTCGCACCTACGCTGAGGTGACCTCGGAACCTTGGGCTTCTCAGTGGATAGCTGCCATGGAGCAGGAGATGGCATCTTGGAGATCCACCGGCACCTACGTCGACGCAAATCCCCCACCCGGGGTGAACATAGTCAATGGCTGCTGGCTCTTCAAGGTGAAGGGCCCCCCTGGAGAGCCGCCTGTGTTCAAGGCGCGCTACGTGGCTAGAGGTTTCAGTCAGCGTGAGGGGGTGGACTTCTTCCAGACCTTCGCCCCGACCCCGAAGATGACTACTCTTCGGGCGCTGCTACACATAGCAGCACAACGTGACTACGAGCTTCACTCCCTCGACTTCTCCACTAATTTCCTTCAGGACAGCCTACACGAGCAGGTCTACCTGCGCCGCCCTTAGGGTCTCACCGGTAATTTCCCTCCTGGGACCCAGTGGCTCCTCCGGCGCCCCGTCTACGGCTTGCGACAGGCGCCCCGTGAGTGGCACGACACGCTGCATGCTACCCTTGCAGACCTGCAGTTCTTTCCTTCCTCGGCCGACCCCTCGCTCTTCGTTCGTGCTGGCTAGACCCCGTTCTACATCCTTGTTTACGTAGACGACCTGGTCTTCGCTACTGCAGACAGGGACGCGCTGGCCTTCGTGAAGGAAGAGCTGTTGAAGAGACACACCTGTACTGACCTAGGAGAACTACGCCACTACCTTGGCCTGCAGATCTCCAAGGACAGAGCAGCCCGCACCATCACTCTCTCACAGTCACACTTGGTGCGCCAGGTCCTTCAGCGGTTCGGCCTTCAGTTCTCCTCCGCACAGCCCACATCTCTGCTAGTAAACCACAGGCTCTCTGCTCCTGTTCCTGAGGAGTCAGTAGAGCCCAGGGGTCCTTACGCAGAGTTGGTGGGTTGCCTCATGTACCCGATGACTTGCACTCGCCCAGATCTTGCATACCCTCTCAGCATCCTGGCTCACTTTGTGGCCACAGGCTGACACCGACCACAGCACTGGTCGGCCGCTAGAGGGTTTTGCGTTATCTAGCGAGCACATCGGGCATAGGGCTAGTGCTCGGAGGACGCAGGCCAGTGGTCCTTACTGGGCACACAGACGCTTCTTTGGCAGACGACGGTGAGACCCTCAGGTGCTCCCAGTGCTATTGCTTTAGTCTTGGTTCAGGTGCTGTTTCGTGGAGAGCTACCCGCTCCTTGTCTGTTGCCCAGTCCAGCTACGAGGCAGTGATCTACGCCGGTGCCATGGCGGCACAGGAGCTCCGCTGGCTGACCTTCTTGCTTGCGTCGCCACCTCCATGACCAAACCAATGCACTGCTCAGCGACCCCATTCTGCTGCAGGGAGTCCAGTAGGGTGTACGTCGGGGTGATACCCTCCGCACGACAGAACTGACCCAGCCGACCAGAGGCGAACTCGCCGCCACGGTCGAAGTGGAGACACTGCACAGGGAGACCACGGTGGAGGCGCGCAACGACGAGCCACGGGATAAGAATGTTAGGCACGTCGGCCTTCTGCTCCAGGGGAGACACCGTGGTGTAGCGTGTGAAGTCGTCAATGAGCACCAGAAAGTAGCGCTCGCGACGCGGTCCAGGGACAGGGGCTGGGCCCCAGACTTCCAAGTGAAGGTTCTGAAGGGGTGCAGTGGCAGGGCGAAGTGAGGAGGAGTGAGGAGCACAGCGCAGCCGGCCCTCAACGCAGGGCGTGCACGGTGGCACAGGTGAGGGAGGGAGAGCAGGGAGCAACGCAAGGAGGCCGAGGAGTAGACCGTGCTGAGATATGTGACGCAGGCGGGGGAGCACAGGGTGACCTAGGCGGTGGTGCCACAACAGTGACGGGTGAGTGAGCGAACGACACGAGCAGGCCGCAGCTACCTGGGTGGACGCAGGACAGGAGGAGGACTTGCGCAGGGGTGGGGGGGGAGCAGTGTCCAACGTAAATAGGCCAGACACAGGGTCCTGGGGGAACGTCGCAAGGGGGGCACCTGAGGCGGCCTCGGAACAGACCGCGTACCGCTCGTGACCAGGGAACGTAGTGGTGACGTCAAGGTCCTGAAGACAGCCGACACCAACTAAGTTCTTGGAGAATGAAGGGATGTGCAGGCCTGTAAGGGAACCCGAGGGAACCGCCAGACAAGGAAGGGTATCGTAGCTGCGAGCAACTACAGGACAAGAAGAGGGGTCCGCAAGGGCGACAGCGGCAGGCACAGCAAGCGGCATGAGGGTGGCCTGGTAGCGGAAGAAACAGGCTGACGCACCGGAGTCTAGAGTGAAGGACAGCGACGCCGTAGTGGCCGACGATGGAGGAGCAAGGGTAGAGCCTAGGGTAGACAAAGCAAGCTGTCCTACGCCCGACACAGCAGGGGAGTCTGGACTACACACAGGTGCTACGCCTAGGCTAGGGAACAGAGAGTAATACAATCCGAAAACACTCGAAGAGTCAGCATACAGAGAATGCAATGCAGAACTAATCTGATCCATGTCTATGTCAAACACAGGCACACCGTGGTGCAGCAGGCTGGGCCAGTCAGGGAGGTCCGGGGCGGGACCAAAGCGGCGACGGAAGAGGTCTTCGAGGCGGCGGAAGCAGGGGGCGGTGGGGTGCAAGCGGTGGCACACCGTGCCACGCAGGGGGCCAGTCTGAAGCTAGTACTGGCAGCTCACAGCATCGAAGCTGCCGGTGGACGCCGAGCTGCGAGGGCCACCACCACGACCACCACCGCCAGGGGCTTCTGGCCACTCGGGTGGGAGACGAGCCCACAGCTGCTGCTGCTGCTGCTGTGATGGCTGCTGCTGCTGCTGCTGCTGCTGTGATGGCTGCTGCTGCTGCGGCGGCTGCGACTGCGGCGACTGCTGCTGCTTTTGGGCACGAGCACCAACCCCCTCGTCAGAACCAGTGTCCCCGCCACCACCACCACTATCACCACCTCCACGTCCTCCCTTGGGGCCATGGCGGCCCCGGTGCTGGCGCTGCTACGGGTAAGCCTAGTTGCTGTCTCAGGTGCAGGCGCAGTTGTGGCAACTGCGGCGGAGACGTCAGCGTACGTGCACTGGGAGGGGGCATAGCCCTGAAAGATAGGGATTGTCGCAACACCGCTCGACTGAGCGATAGTGCGCTGGCGAGTCTCTATCTCAGACAGGGTAGTGACAATGGTGGTCAGGGTGAGGTCTGCAGGGTGCTGACTAAGGAAGTGGTCGGGGGCAGTGGCTAAATGGTCAGGCACGCGCGTGGCGATGAGGTACAGGGTAGCGCATAAAGGTGGGGGGAAGGCAGTAAGCTAGGCGCAGAGCTAGCAGTGCGGTAGCTGGTCTCTAGTGCACGGAGGTGAGTAGCGAGGTCAGCTACCGTGGGGAAAGCAGAAAGATCAAGGAAGAGCATGGGTAGGATCAAGCAACCAGCAGAGGCGGAAGCCGGTGTGGAGTAATGCTCAACTACTGCAGCGAGAAAGTCCTTGGCGTTCGCGACAGCGGTAAAGCGTGGACGCTCAGACAGGGGGAGGGCATGGCTAATGGCAAGCTGGGCTATTGCGTCGCGAGAATCCCAGACAGCTCGAGCGAGCTCAGCAGTAGCAAAAGCCTCGCTCTCAGCAGTGGTAGGGTCAGGAGGGAGGGGATCAGGCGCAGGGGGGCGGGGAAGCAAACCATCAACATGCATAGTCAGGGAGTGCCCATCCTGGCGCTGACCTGTCAGGTGCCGGCGGAGGTCGATAAGCCAGGCGGCGAAGTCGATCGCGTGCCCCTTAGCGTCCAAGGGAAGAACATCGTCCCCCATCGTACAGTGTGACAGCGGCACAGCGGCTCAACGGCGCAGCGACTCGGCGGCTCGGCGGCGCGGCGGCTCGGGGATACGGCGGCACGGCGGCTCGGCGGCTCGGCGGCGCGGGTGCTCGGCGGCTCGGGGACACGGCGGCTCGGCGGCTCAGGCAACGAGGCTGGCTAGGGCGCAAGGGGCCGGTTAGGGCACAAGGGGCCGGCTAGGGCGAGCGGGGCCGGCAAGGGCGCGTGGGGCCAGCTAGGGATGCGGGGGGGGGGGGGGGGGGGGGGGCGGTAGGAGCACGAGGGGCCGTAGGGGCGCGATGGGCCAGCTAGGGGCGCGAAGGACCGGTAGGGGCGCAACGGGGACGGCTAGGGGCGCGAGGGGCCGGTAGGGGCGCGACGGGGCCGGCTAGGGGCGCGAGGGGCTGCAGTGGCGCGCTTGGCCGGCTAGGGGCGCGACGGGGCCGGTAGGGGCGCGACGGGGCTGGCTAGGGGCGCGACGGGGCCGTAGGGGCGCGACAGGGCCGTAGGGGCGTGACGGGGCTGTAGGGGCGCGACGGGGCTAGCTAGGGGCGCGACGGGGCAGGCTAGGGGCGCGAGGGGCCGTAGGGGCGCGAGGGGCCGTAGGGGCGCGACGCGGCCGTAGGGGTGCGACGGGATCTGCTAGGGGCGCGACGGAACCTGCTAGGGGCGCGACGGGGCCGTAGGGGCGCGACGGGGCCTGCTAGGGGCGCGACGGGGCCGTAGGGACGAGCGGGGCCAGCTAGGGGTGCGAGGGTCCGGTAGGTGGCGGCACGGGGCGGAAACGGGTGGGTGGACCTACCTACTCGTGATAACATGTTAAGACTAGAAAGAATGATTAGAACAAGGGAGTACAGGGGAGATATAGCATTTGGGTTGTACCCACTAATAACATACCCTATCTAGCCTATAACTTCTACATAACAATATATGTATAAGTTGACACTGCGCCCAAGTCGAAAACATATACTGTATTTTGAGAGTTCACACCAGGCCCCACGATTGGTTTTAGGGTACCCTGATTGCTCAGTGTCGGGTTCCAAAAAGAAACTTTTCGCCAGCCTCCTCAAGAAAACTTACGCTGATTCATTAGTGTTTCCTAGCAAAAGTTCACCTTTTCATCGGGGTTGTGTAAAAAAAAAACACCGAGTTGGCAACAAGGAGAGAGGATTTCACTTTTTTTTTTTTAATAGTTGCGACTAAGAGTAAATTCTGCATTCTAATAACAGTTGTTTCTATTAGGCGAAATTCTCGACAGCTGCTCGATTGATCAAATGAAAGTCTATCAAAATGTGACGGTCATAATCGATTGTGATCGTTTCGACATTTTTTAACCATTCGATGGTCGCACGTGATTAACTTCCACGATTGATCAACTGGGGCGCTGCAGTGGCGCGAAGTTTCTCCCACCACCCAAATCCACAGCTTCCCGCCTGCCCTCCATTTCGATCCTCCCCCCCCCCCCCTCCATTTTCAAATTCCCCCCCCTCCCCCTCCACTTCGCTTCCCCCCTCTGTTTCGTTTCCCCCCTCCCCTCCGTTTCGCTTCCCCGCCTCCCCTCCGTTTCGACCCTCCCCTTCCCCTCCGTTTCGTCCCCCCCCCCCTCCGTTTTGCTTCCTCCCTCCACTCGGTTTTGATTCCCTCCCCCTTTCCCCCCTCAGATTCGATTCCCCTCCCCCTCCTTTTCGAATCCTCCCCCTCAGGGCCAGTTCATACATAACACAAGGTCATGTCACTTCGTATCAAAACTGTAATTGACGGGCAAATTTGACAAGCAAAATCTCCAATGACACGAAGTTGCCTGACGTAATGTCACGTAGGAACACACCCTTAATTGAGCCGTGGACAGTATGATTTTTTAGAGTTAGTTTCACACCGTTTGAGAAATGAGAAAAGAAATTACGCCAGCCAGATATAGCCGATGACTCAGCCATGCTAGGAATGATTTTCTTGTTACCCTTTTTAGGAACTTCGCAAAAGTCGAGTAATAAGCAGGATTGCGGGTTGCGGGGGTTTGTAGGAGGTTTTTTTTTATGGCTGCAAGGGACTTCGCCGATTTTTTCGGGTTGCGGGAGCTGAGGGAGGGATATTTCTCGCTATGGGGACTTAGCCGAAATTTCAGGGTCGTAGGAGGTGTGGGAGGAATGTGTCTGTCTGTAGTGACATAGTCGAATTTTAGGGGCTGCGAGGCGTGTAGGGAAGAAATGTGCTGGGGGGAACTGTCTTTCTCTGGCTGCTAGAACTTAGCCGGATTTCTAGGTTGCAAGGCAGGGTGTGTGTGAAAGGATTTGACTCAGGCCGTTGGGGACTTGGACGAAAATTTTGGGTGAGGGCAGGTAGGTGCAGTACCGGTATGTCCGACTCAGGGTCCGTACGCGTTGCGCTCTGAAAGCTTGGTATCCGCAAACCGCGAAGTCTGAGATTCTCAGAATTCAACATTCAGAAAATGGCAAGTCTGAAAAATCAGGATCGACAAAAAAATTGGTCTAAAATTTCAGACAATCATACTAAAATTGTCTCATAAAATCAGCCCTGGCCCCAAGGCCAGTCAGCAAGTGTAGCAAGACAAGACAAGCCGGTATAGAACAACAAGTACAAGCATGTATAGTATGACTCAGAATACAATAAGTGGTGCTGCTACTGGGGCTAGACCAAGCTCAGTACAGAACCGCTGATGGTCATGAGGCGCAAGTGTTAAATTATAAATTTGAGATATATATAATGGTAGGCTTGGTAGGTGTTACTGGATTCTACTGTAAAGGGTACAACCCCCCTTCTTGTATCCCTCTTTCTATTCCAAATCCCTTCTCTCTCGACACTTTCTCCTTCCTAAACCTCACGCCATTCCATGGCTTCTCTTCCCTAGCTACCTAGCTTCTTTCAGCATGGTTTCAGAGCAGATCCGTCTGCTCAGGCCTGCTCATCACACTTCCGCACATTCCGCTCCTAGCTCCTGCCCTTGCTGCGCCACCACCACGGCCATGTCGTGCTGCCATGACAGCGCCGTCGTGCTGCCGTGGCGGCGTCTATGCGCCAGCGCGCGGACGGCGTGTACGGCAGCGGCTAGTACCCGGTCTTAGCGCTGGCCAGCACGCCCGCATGCAGCCAGCACGCCACACAGGGCGGCACGCTCCCGGGCTCCACTGCTGAAGCCCAGCCCCCTTCCCCTGCATCCCCTCTTCCTCGTCGGAGCCGAAAGCTGACTCGCGCCGGCCGTCCCACCATCGCGGAGCCCGGCCACGCCACCGAGTGCTGGGAGCTCCGCCGCCGCCGGCAGCTGTCGTCGAATTCGCCGCCGCCGTAGCTGGTGCCGCTGGCCATGCCGCCACACGCCGTCGCCGCCGACGCTGTCAACGCTGCCACCATCACCGCCGTTGCAGCCGCTGCCCTCGCTGTCGACGTCGCCCTGCCTCACGCGTCGCGGGGTTGACCATGCTGGAGTAGCTGTCGCTGCTGCTGAGTATGGGGGTGCTATAGGGTGTGTGGCTTAGTGTGCTGTGTGTGTGGTGGGCTTTCAGCTACCAAGCCTAGGGAGTGTGCTCAAATATATATTTGAGATAAATATAATGGTAGGCTTGGTAGGTGTTACTAGATTCTACTGTAGAGGGTACAACCCCCCTTGTTATATCCCTCTCTCTTCTATTCCAATTCCCTTCTCTCTCGACACTTTCTCCTTCCTAAATCTCACGCCTTTCCACAGCTTCTCTTCCCTGGCTACCTAGCTTATTTCAACAGCAAGTGCCTTGGTGAAGATATCAGCAGAGTTGGCATCTGAGGCCAACTGTACTACACAAACCTGACCGCGCTGCTGCAACTGACGCAGCAGGAAGTACCGCAGCTAGATGTGCTTCGCCCTGCCCTCAAGTCAAGCCTCCCGACATAAGAGGATCATGGCCCTGTTGTCAGCAAACAGGACCGGAGCAAACCTAGGCTGCTCACCTAAGTCTGTGAGCAAGAACAACAGCCAGCGTAGCTCCTAGGCGGCCATGGCCCCAGCGTGGATCTCTCCCTCACAACTGGACAGAGCTACAGACAACAACCTGGTGGACCTGCACGAGATTGCACCAGTACGAAGACTAAAGCAGTAGCCCTGAGACGACCTGAATGTCTCCAAGTCGTCGGCCCACAACGTGTCTCTGTGTCTAGTAAGCACCACTAGCTCCCGTCCTCCTAGCACAAGCCCCAGTCCTGATGTGCTCACCAGATACCGCACTAACCTCTTGGCAGCCGACTAGTGGACTGGTCGGTGTCTACCTGTTGCGACAAAGTGAGCTAGTAGACTGAGAGGGTACGCTAGATCTGGTCGAGTGTAGGTTATCAGGTACATAAGGCACCCCACCAGCTCTGCGTATGGACCACTAGCCTGACCGGCTCAGCCAGAACATGAGCAAAGAGCTTGTGATCCACAGGTAGGGGGGTGGGCTGTGCTGAGAAGTACTGGAGACTGAACCTCTGGAGGATCTGCTGCACCATATGGGACTGCAAGAGTGTGTGATCGTGCGAGCGGCGCAATCACGAGAGATCTCAAGCCCAGATAGCACCTCGGCTCCCGCAAGTCTGTACAGGTGTGTCTCCTCAGCAATTCGACCTTCACTGAGGCCAGTGCGACTCCGTCAGGAGTAGCAAAGATATAGAACGGTGTCTGACCCGTGCGAACAAAGAGAGAGGGGTCATCAGAGAATGGAAAGAACTGCAGCTCAGCAAGAGTGGTACGAAGCATTTCGTGCCGCTCACGGGGTGCCTGGCAAAGGCCGTAGACAAGACGGCGCAAGCTCCACTCGGTCCTCGGTGGGAAGGACCCTGAGAAGCCTAGAGGGCACCGGAGGTAGATCTTTTCATACAGACTATCCTGCAGGAACGCTGCAGAGAAGTCGAGTGAGTGAAACTCATAGTCACGCTGCGCGGCTATGTGAAGAAGGACCTGAAGTGTAGTCATCTTCATTGTCGGGGAGAAGGTCTGGAAGAAGTTCACACCCTCACGCTGACTGAAGCCTCTAGCCACGTAACGCGCCTTGAACCTCGGCGACTCTTCAGGTGCGCGCTTTACCCTTCCACATGCCATTGACTACGTTCGCCCCAGGTGGGGGAACTGTGTCGACGTAAGTGCCTGTGGATATGTAGGATGCCATCTCAGCCTCCATGGCCTGTATCCACTGGGCTGCCCAGGGCCTCGACACCGCCTCAGCATAAGAGCGCGGAACAGGGATGTCGAGAGTGTCTGTGTTGCCCTCTGGGGATACAAGCATGGAGCAGAGATGGGGAACAGCAGCAGCAAGGTAGGCCAACTCGTACTGCCTGTCCTTTAGCACGTCACTGCCAAGGGCAGGTGCACCCTCGACGGATGGAGGGCGGGCAGTACCAGAGACTAGAGCGGTGGCATAGTCCAGGCGGTGGCTAGCATCAAAGTCTGCAACTACAGCGACAAGCACAGAGACAGACTCAAGAGGACCAGTAGGGTCAGTGACAAGCGATGCAAGCAGGCGTGAGAGGGTAGGACGAGAAATGCGAGCAACATCGGAGCGAGGAGGGGGGGACGACGGGAGCGACAGTGGAGGAGGCAACGGGAGGACTATGAGAGGAGGAGCATGCAAATGAAGGACCATAGGGTGGACACTAGGACGGGGAGAGACAGGACGAGCACCAGAGGGGCGACGGACCCAGTGGGGAAGAGCTGGGGACAGGAGATGAGGAGGAACGGGGGACAAGTCAAGGGACGGAGGGGAGCGCAGGGTAAAACGAGCCGGAGAGGAGTCCGGAGGAGGAAACAACGGGCCGTAAATAGGGTCACGCACCGGAGGGGGAATGGGCGAGCAGACAGGGGAACTTGGAGCATGACCAAGGAGACGAAGGGTAGACTGTGGCTGCTCCTGCAGCAGCGGCTGCAACTGCTCCTTGTCCTCTCCAGGACCTCCAGCGGCTCCGCGGCTGCCATTGGCACGCCACAAAACAACACCCCTAGGACTAGCACCCTTGGAGTCAGCACCCCCAGAGTCAGCATCCCCAGAACTCGCCCCTAGAACCAGCACTCCCAACACCAACTCTACCAACACCAGCACCCCTTACACCAGCACTACCAACACCAACACCCTTAGAAAAAGCACCCCCTAAGCCCACTGCCCCCTGCTCCTGCTGCTGTTGCTGTTGCTACTGCTACTGCGGTTGCTGAGTGTGCTGTGGGGACAGCTGCTGCTGCTGAGGCAAGGGAGGAGGCGGCTGAGGTGCCTAGGGTACTGAGTTTGGGGGAGGCACCACAGGGACAGCAGGCTCGCCCCCAGCAGCTGGGCCCCCAGAGTCACCTGACTCCCCCACAGGCGCAACCAAGGGGAACTGAGTGGCGTGGGAGTTACTAGATTGGGCCGGGCGAGGTAGGAGGGGTGCGGCAGGCAGGGAAGGGACAAGGAAGAGAGGAGGAGGAGGCACAGGAGCGCTGCAATGCGGGAAGCGCCGGTAGTAGGGGAGTGTCTCGTCGAAGGTAACGTCATGAGAGTGGTAAAAGCAGTGGTGTGACGGGTGGTAGAACAGCCAGCCAAAGGCGTTAAGCGGAAACCCCAGGAAGATACAAGGAAGGGTGTGGGCTGTGAGCTTGTCCGCGGTAGTGTCGCGGACGTGAGCAAGGCTGCCCCAGACGTGGCACGCAGACGCGTCACCAGGAGACCGGGTCTAGAGGAGGGTCGCTGAATTGTGGGGCCACTGGGAGCGCGCCCACAGAAAATGGGGTGCACCGGCTTGGACCATGGAGGTGCGAGCCATCTCCATGATCAGGCCGATGCGTCGCTCAGCGACCCCATTCTGCTGTGGAGAGTTCGGTATTGTGTGTAAGAAATAGAGTAGAAATCATTAATTAGGTAAGGAGCTAAAGGCTCTATAAGTACATGGCAAGGTGAGAGAGAATGGATGTAGGGGGGAATCGGAGGGAATCCCCATTGGGATCTCCGGAATCTCCAATTGGGTTATTGGAGATTGGGGGGATCACAATTGGGTGAGGTTGGGATTTGTGAGTACACCCCAACCCAAGCTGCAACAGGAACACGGAGTGGTGCTGGCAGCTTGCGCTTGGGAGAGGGCGGCGAGAGGTGCAGGTGAACGCAACGTGTAGAGCTTGCTGCTGTTGAGTGTGAAGCGTGCTAGGAGCTTGTTGGACTTGGGGTCGAGGAGGTCACGGTGATCCGAGAATGCTGGGAAGATCGTGGTGACGCCTGCCCGTTGGAGCTCGTATTGGGCCACGAGATTCTGGCGTAGTGTGGGAACACACATGCCAGTCACACTGCCCAAACGGAAAGCTAGGCACGGAACTGTGGAGGAGCCCTTGGTGTGTGTTGTGAAACTGGAGTCTGCTCCTAGTAGACGGATTGGTGTCTCGTATGGCTTGAAGGAGTGTTCTTCCTTGAGAACTGTGTGAGTGGCCCCACTGTCAAGGGTGAACTCTATTGTGGCTGAGGTGCTTTGTGAGCCGGGACACTGCGAAATCGTCTCATTAATCATGGCAGTGCCAGGAAACAACATGTCTAGGCGCACATCAGCAAGTGCAGCCACAGCAGCCTGCACGGATTCCTGCGCTTCGACCTGATTGACTTGGCGAGGAGCACGATTGACCATCCAGCTTGGCGGCTTCGAGGCGGTCCCATTGATGGCATACCACTCGTCATCCTTCTTAAAGCAGGAGGCAAGGCCGTGGTTGGTGCCGCCACACACCTGGCCGGCACGAGGGCTGCGCTTGATGACGTAGGGACACGGGGGGAAGCGATTGCACTGGAATGGTGCCAAAGCGGCATAGGCTTGAGGCACGGGAGCGCGGATTGCATTGGCCTTGGCTTGAGCACTGCTGTCCTTTTCGGCAGAAAGGAGCGCGGATGAGACCTTGGCAAATGTGAGGTCCGCAGGAGCAAGGCCCAAGAGCATCTTACGTGTGACTTCGAATGCCGGAGTGAGGCCGACTAGGAGAGCGGCTGCAAGGGCTTGCTCGGGGAAGACTATCCCCAACTGCTTGAGTTCACCATGAATTGACTGCACCTTGGTACATAGTCCGCCATGCCTGGTGAGTCCTCGAGCCACACTTGGAACATGCTGGGGATGAGTATAGCAACTCCCACTGCATTCTTGTTCAGGAAACGGTCTTCGAGGTAGAGCCAAATGGCGTTGGCAGACGGATAGTTGTGGTAGGTTTCGACGAGTACGGGAGGAGTGGTGCCCATGAAAACACTAATGACCGCGCCATCGGCCTTCTCCCAATTCTTGTACTTGAGCAGTGCAGCAGCATAAACTGCTTCGGCGGCGACATTAGCTGGATCGGCAGACCTCTCGGGTTTAGGAGGCTCTTTGCCGTCACCGATGTTGAGAAGGACGTCGGTGAGCTCGAGCCCCTTCACCTCGCGACTGAGGAGGTGCTTGTCAACACCAAAGCGCCAAGCCTTGTAGTTGGAGCATGTACCGTCCGGCTCGAGACAAAGGAGCGGGAACGGGTTGGCGAGTGAAGTGGTTGAGTAAGCCATTACCGCTTGATTTTCGTGAAGCGACGCTCTTAAGTCACCGATAGGAGCTTCGCTGTGCAGCGCGGCACTTCTGGAAATCGGTCGACGAGAATTGTTGAAAATCACTTTGACGGCTTCATCGAAATGCCGCTAAGAAGGAAATGGCGTCGGCGAAAATTCTTTAAAACACCGACTTGAAACTGAATCTGAGACTATATCTAACCCCGGACCCACACACCCCCCCACACACCCCCAGTCCCTGTCTTGCAGCTGCACAGCTCCGCAACTAGCTCCGCAACCAGCTCCGCTTCGCTTCCACTTGTGTAACTGCTCTTGCTTGACGCGAGACGTTCATGGAGGCGATTTTGCGTTGGGAGTTCGCCTGTTCTGGCGGGGTCTGAGGGGAAACTCGAGAACGAGTTTTAAGAGATGGTCGAAATTGAGATTCGACCAAGGAGAACCGAGCAGGAAATCGATGATGAGAAGTGTGAAAGCTTTAGAGATGAGAATTTCAATGAGGTCGAGCGCGAATGCGGTTGATGATGAGAGGCGTGACTGCAGAGTGGAGCACGTCGAAATTCCGACGACTCGAAACGAATGTCGCGACGATAAAGTGCGCGTAGCGCGGGTACGTTAAGATTAGGACCTTGATCCACGTGTGCGGATAGGTCGCTCTTATACCATGTAAGAAATAGAGTTGAAATCATTTATTAGGTAAGGAGCCAAAGGCTCTATAAGTACATGGCAAGGTGAGAGAGAATGGATGAAGGGGGGAATCGGAGGGAATCCCCATTGGGATCTCCGAAATCTGCAATTGGGTAATTGGAGATTGGGGGGATCACAATCGGGTGAGGTTGGTATTTGTGAGTACACCCCAACCCACCAGAACATTCATAACCTAAACTAGGATATAACAGTACAAATACAAAAGTGGGATTTGCAGTCTATTTCTAACAGTGTGTACGTCTGGCGGATGCCCTCCGCACGACAAAACCGTCCACGAGTGCCAGAGGCAAATTTGCCACCTCGCTCAAAGTGTAAGTGACCTACAGGCAGGCAGAGGTGGGTGCGAATAGTGAGAAGCCACGGAAGGAGAACAGGGGGCACGTTGGCCTTCTGCTCCAACGGGAACCCTGTGGTGAAGCGCGAGAAGTCGTCAACGACGACTAGAAAGTAGCGCTCCTGACTAAGACCATGGACCAGGTCAAGGCCATAGATGTCCATGTGCAGTGTCTGTAGTGGCAATATGGAAGGAGGAAAAGAGGAGTGAGGGGCGGCGCGCTGCCAGCCCTCGATGCAGGACGTGCACAGTGGCGCTACCGACGTAGGCAGGGCGGGGAGCGACACACGGAGACTAGTGACGTAGGCACGCCATCGGCCATCAACTGCGTGCACCTCAGATGGGGGAACTGCGTCGACATAGGTGCCAGTGGATCTCGAAGATGCCATCTCCACATCCATGGCAGCTATCCACTGAGAGGCACAGGGTCCTGAGATCGCCTCAGCGTAAGTGCGTCTGGGTCACCCTCATGCACTAGCAGCATGGAGCAGAGATGAGGAGCGGTCTTGGATAGGAAAGTGAGCTTGTACTGCCAGTCCTCCAAGACGTCACTGCTGAGGGCAGGAGCACCCCCGACGGACGGAGGACACGTAGTGAAACCAGCGACAACAGCTACAAGAGTGTCAAGACTCGAGACAGGAACAGACGGATCGATAAGGAGGGAGGCAAGGACCCGATGAACAAGAGGACTGGCGGTATGAAGGTAGTCAGACGGAGGAGGCGGAGGGACAACATGCGATGACGAAGGAGGCGACGGGAGGAGGGGAGGACGAGATGCATGGGAACGGAGCAACATAGGGTGAGAGCACTGAACAGGGGAGACAAGACGAGCACGAGAGGGACGACGAGACTGGAAATGAGACGTACACGTAAGGTTAGGAGACACAGGAGGAGACACATGAGGAAAACGAGGGGGGAAATGAGCCGGAGACGAGTCCGGCGAAGGAAAAACAGGGCCATAGACAAGAGGCGGTGGCTGCTGCTGCGGCGGCAGCGACTGTGGCTGCTGCTGCGATGGCGACGACAGCGGCTGCTGCATTGGCAGAGGAGGAGACACCGAGGCGGAGACAAGCAGCAAGAACGCCGACGTGGGGCCACCAAAGTCAGCCGACTCCTTGACCGGGACAACCGACGGGAGGGGAGTGACGTGAGACACACCAGTCGGGGCAGGACGGGGAGGGAGACGAGCAAGGGCTACCGGAGGAGCAGGAACCAGAAACAGGGGCGGGAAAACCGGGAGACCTCGATGAGGAAAATGGTGGTAAAAGGAGACAGACTCGTCAAAAGTGACATCATGCGAGTGAAAGAAGCGGTGGTAAAAGTGCCAGTCAGACGCGTCGAGGGGGAAGCCAAGGAAGACACAGGGGACAGTGCGGGTAGTGAACTTGTCCGTGCCAGAGGCACATAGGCCTTCTGCTCCTGAGGAAACACTGTGGTGTAGCGCATGTAGTCATCAACTAGCACTAGAAAGTAGCACTCTCGACGCGACCCAAGGATGGGGGCTGGGCCCCAGACGTCCAGGTGCAGGGTTTGGAGTGGCGCAGTGGTGGGGGGAAATGAGGAGGAGTGAGGAGCACGACGCAGCCGGCCCTCGACGCAAGGCGTGCACGGCGGCGCAGGTGAGGGGGGAAGGGCAGGGAGTGATGGAGGGAGATTGAAGACAAGACCGTGATGGGACATGTGACGCAGACGCGGGAGTGCAGGGTGACCTAGGCGGTGGGTTCACAGAAGCGACGGGTGAGTGAGCGACCGACACGAGCAAGCCCCAGCGACCTGGGTCGACGCATGTACCAGGGGGGACGTCCTCATTGGGGGGGACGTAGTATCAAGCATAAACAGGCTAGACACAGGGTCCTAGGGGAACGTGGTCAGAGGGGCACTAGTGGCGGCCTCGGTACACACTGCGTACTGCTCGTGTCCGGGGAATGTAGTGGTGATGCCGAGGTCCAGAAGGCAGCCGACATTGACTGGGTAATGGAGAACGAGGGGATGTGCAGGCATGTCAGAGAACCTGAGGGGAGGGTGGTGGAGCTACGGGCTACGACCGGACTTGAGGAGGGGTCAGCAAGCATGACAGTGGCAGGGGCGGCAAGCGGCGTGAGCGCAGTGTGGTCGCAGGCAGACGCTCCAGAGTCGAGCGTGAAAGAGAGCGAAATAGTAGCGTCAGCCGATGGAGGGGCTAGCGTCGAGCCTAGGCTAAACAAGGCAGGGGGTGCTACGCCTGGCGCAGCAGGGGAACCTAGACTTCACACAGCGGACACGCCTACGCTAGGCAACACCGGGTAATAGGGTCCTATCACACTAGAGGCATCAGCATACATGGCATACACAGCAGACCTAATCTGATCCATGTCCATCTCAAATACAGGCATACGACAATGCACCAGGCTTTACCAGTCAGGGGGGGGCCGAAGCGGAGACGGAAGAGGTTGTCCAGGCAGGGGCAGCAATGGGCGGAGGTGTGCTCGCGACTGACGCAGACAGTTCTGCGACGGAGGCCGGAATGAAGCTGGTACTGGCAAGTGACCACACTGGAGCCACCACCCGACACCGAGCTACGTCCCACACCACCACGTCCACCACCACCAGCACCGCCAGGCCACCACGGCGGCGGGGGTCCCCACAGCGACTGCTGCTGCTGCTAAGGCTGCTCTTGCTGCTGGTGCTGCTGCTGCTCCGAGGCACTAGCCCCGATCCCCTCGTCTGAACCACCGTCCCCGCCCCCACCTCCACCACCCCCACCACCCCCACCACCCTTCCCTCTGCCACGCGCCCCCTTGGGGCGACGATCCCTATCCTGACGCTGCTGCACTGAGGCCGCGGTGACGGTCTCAACAGCAGGGGCTGTCTCGGCAACAGCGGCAGAAACGTCAGAGTAAGTGCACTGAGAGGGAGCACAGCCCTGGAAGATAGGGACCAGCGCAGTACCGCTAGACTGAGTGATAGTGCGCCGGTGGGTCTCTATCGCGGACAGGGCAGTGTCAAAGGCAGTAAGGGTGAGGTCACCTAGGTACTCACTAAGGAAGTGGTCGCGGGTAGTGGCTAGGTGATCAGAAAGGCGCATGGCAATGAAGTAAAGGGTAGCGCAAAGCAGCTGCGGGAGAGCAGTGAGCTGTGCGTCAATGCTAACAACGCTATAGCTAGTCTCTAGTGCGCGGAGTTGAGCGGCAAGGTTGGCGACAGTGGGGAAGGACACAAGATCAGGGAACAACATGGGGAGGATCAAGCGGCCAGCAGAGACGGAGGAGGGCGTGGAATAGCATGCAATGACTGCATCTAAGTACTCCTTGGCGTTTGCTATAGCTGTAAAGTGGGGATGCTCAGACAGGGGGAGGGGGTGAGTAATGGCAAGCTGTGCAAAGGCATCGCGCGAATCCCAAACAGCCCAGGCAAGCTCAGCGGTGACAAAAGCCTCACGCTCAGCAGAACTAGGGGTATCAAGGAGGGCAACGGAAGGGGCAGTGCGAGGGAGCTTACCATTGACATGAACGGCCAGGGAGTGGCCGTCTTGACACTGCCCGGTCAGCTGGCGGCGGAGGTCGACAAGCCATGCCTCAAAATCAACGGCCTGACCCTCCGCATCTAGGCGGAGCAGAGAGTCCGCCATCCCCACGGCTGCAGCAGCTGATTGATGCTGACAAGGGGAGGAGGAAAAGTGGAGGAAGGCGAAGGAGAGCGGTGGAGGCGGTGGAGAGTAGTGGAGTGCAGTGGGGAGTGGTGGAGTGCAGTGGAGCACGGTGGAGTGCGGTGGAGAGCAGTTGAGCCAGCCGACGGGAGCACCGGCTCATAGGGCGAGCCAAGGCTGGCAGGTCAGCTCAGCATGGCAGTAGGAAGGACCGGGGGAGGCTGGGACCGGCAGAGCTGCGGCCGGCAGAGCGGGGGTAGACGGAGCTGCAACCGGCAGAAGCGCAGGCCCGGGGAAACGAGGCACGCAGGCACGGAGCCAGCAAGCGCAAGACGGGCGGGCGTGGGGCTTGCAGGCGTCGGGCTGGCAGGTGCGAGGCCAAGAGGCACAGGGGTCAAGAGCACGGGACCGGCGGCGAGCGGCTGGCAAACGCAGGGCCAGCGGGCGCGGGGCAAGCGGGTGCGGGGCCAACAGGCATGGGGCCAGTGGGCACGTGGCTAGTGAGCGCTGGGCTGACGAGCACCAGGCTGGTGGCCGCGGGGTGGGCGAACGCGGGGCCAGCGGGCACGGGGCTGGCGAAAGCGGGGCCAGTGGGCGCGGGCGAGCGGGTGCGGGCCCAGCAGGCGCAAAGCCAGCGGGCGCGGGGCTGGCGAGCGCGGGGCTGGCGAGCGCGGGGCTGACGGGCGCTGGGCTGGCGAGCGCGGGGCCGACGGGCGCTGGGCTGGCGGGCGCAGGGCTGGCTAATGCGCGGGGCCAGCAGGCACGAGGTTGACAGTCGCGGGGCCAGCGGGCACTAGGCAATGGGCGGCTACAGGCAGCAAGCGACGGGCGGCTAGCTACGGGCGGCTAGATACGGGCGGCTGGCGATGAGCGGCTAGCTATGGGCGACCAGGTCTAGGGCTAGGGCGGAAGCGCGGATGGGCGGGGAGGACCTAATCTAGCGTGATACCAGATCAAAGTAGCAAAGTGACTAGACTGTGAGATACACGGTAGTTTTGTGCTAAGGGGTTGTACTCTCTAAGAGTACGCACCTATCTAGCCTATACTAAGATATACATACATGTTTAATAGGACCTTGGTCAAGATATCAACAGTGTTTGGCCTTTGAGGCCAACAGTACTACACGAGCCTGACCGTGCTGCTGTAACTCATGCAGCAGGAAGAACGGCAGCTAGATGTGCTTCGCCTCCCCCTCAAGTTGAGCCTCCTGACAAAGGAGGATCACAGCCCTATTATAAGCAAATAGGACCGGGGCAGAGCTAGGCTGCTCATATAAGTCAGTAAGAAAAAACGTTAACCAACTGAGTGTTCGAAGGAGATTAGGCTAGGGTAGGAATGAGAATGGCGAGAGGTTTTAGCTAGGCAGGAAAAGTGATGAGAGAAAAGCGGTTGACTAGGAAAAAGAGAGAGGTACAAGAAGTGGGTTGTACCCTCTACAGTAGGATCTAGTCATTTGTAGAACACCAAACAAGCCTACATAAATATACATATAAAATATATAAGTTGACACACCCCCTAGGCTAGGTAGGCTCTAGCACACAACACGCGCAACACCCCCAAGCCCTTGCACCCCCATGTCCTGCAGCGGCTGCGGCTTATACCCCCCGTGCGAAACGGTGAGGTCCCGAGGTCGCCTCAGCGTAAGTGCGAGGGGTTGGGATGTCAAGGGCGTCTGGGTTATCCTCAGGTACTAGCAGCATGGAGCAGAGATGAGGAGCGATCTCGGATAGGAAAGCGAGCTCGTACTGCTGGTCCTCCGAGAGGTCACTGCTGAGAGCAGGAGCACCCCGACGGACGGAGGACGAGCAGGGTCAAAGACCAGAGCGGTGGTGTAGTCAAGGCAGTGGGTAGAGGTGAAGTCATTGATGGGAGCTACAAGAGCGTCAAGACTAGCGGCAAGGAGGGCGGCAAGGACCCAAGGAACAAGAGGACTAGCGGCACAAAGGTAGTCAGACAGAGGAGGCGGAGGTGTGAGAGTACGACCCCGTTACACCAATTTCCCTTTTCTATATCTCCTTTCCATTTCATTCCTCTTTTTCTCTCATCTCATTTGGTTTCCTATTCCTTCTTTTCGATAATCCTTTGGTTTATCCTGTTATTATAATAATATCACCGACAAGGCTTGGGATGTTCTGGCACGCTATATCTAACGTAATCCTGCCATAATCCCTTAAATCCAATAGCCTCCCATGGCTATACACAGGGTGATTCTATTTCTAGAAGGGTCTATTCCCTTTGGATGGGATAAACATGGTTACCTGATGTACTCTGGAAGTATGAAAGCACCTTGTATCAACCGATAGTGCAACCTTTCCTTGACACATTCGATCCAGTGACACTTGGTAATTAGCAGTTTTCTCACTCAGCCGCGCTCAGCTAAGCAGAAGCAGCGGGAAAACCTGCTTCGAAAAACCGCCGGGGGTGACTCATTTGGCGCCGATTCTGGTAAGCACCAGCTCCACTTTTTTTGAATGAACCCCCCCGTGCGTGTTTTGAACAGGATGGCGAACTTCGACAACGTCGAGGATACCCAGCAGCTCTTCGCGAGCATCGCCACCCTTCAGGAGGAGATGCGAGCCGATCACGAAGTTTGGCGAAACGAGTTCGAGCGAGTAACTCGACTCGCCGGCGTGAAGCATGACACGACAACGGCGACGACGCAGCAGTCGCAACAGTTTCTCGAGGCTCCGAAACCGCGCCCACCTGAGCCGTTCAATCCGAGCGATCGAAATTCCGACGCCCGCGGATGGATCGCCGGCATGGAGGTCTACTTCGCAGCCGTCGGATGGAGCTCGCCAGTGTGCGACGGTCAACGCGTACGACTCGCGGCGACACTGATGCCAGGACCGGCACTCGAGTGGATCGGCGGTAACAGTACTTTCATCCACGACCAAGCCACATGGCAGCAGTTCCACACCGACCTGCTGAAACGCTTTGAGCCGATATATTCGGGTTTCCTTGCCCGGGAAAAAAATCATCGCCATCGACAGTTGGGAGTGTAGCGCAGTACACGCAACAGATGGAGGAATTTTATAACCGCATTCCCGACCTGACCGAACGGGAAAAAGTACAGTCGTATCTCGCCGGGCTGAAGACCAAAGTCAAACAACAGGTAGCAGCGACAAACTTCGCGAGCTACAGTAACGTCGTTTTGGCAGCAGAACGGTTCGACATGGTCAACGCCGGAACACGACGGACGCACGTCGGCAGTACGCGACAGGGCGACCGCACAGCTCACACCATGTTCGCCAACTTGATGGAAATCAACAGATTCGACGGGTGGTCACGTCCGAAAAACACCAACTACACGTGTGATTTTTGCAAGGTGCTGGGCCGTCAAATCTTTGACTGCAACAAAATGAAAGCCGCATGCGCAGAGTATCGGGCACGCAGCAGTGGCGGAAATTCTTCGGCCAATCAGAAGACAAATAATGGAATTCGGCAATGATTGCAGATCTAGCTGGCGAAAGAGAAAAGATCCGAAAGCGGCCGCGGGATTCCGGAAAAATCGACTTCAACGAAGCTGATTCGACGCGAGCAGGAGGAAATGATGGGGGAAAATCTCCACCCCACGACCAGTCTTCGCCAGGGAAAATCGCCGAGAAAAAATCGGACTCCGCGAAAAAAGACTCAACCGAGACGGGGAAACTCCGAGAAGACCCAAGAAATTATAAGAATTTGTTAAAGTTATCTTATAAAGATGCTTGAATGAAAACTTATGATTCTCGAGGGGCTAGAGCCTTGGAGAAATTTCGGGAGGGACTCCATAAGAAGCAGAAACTTGTGGAGATCATACCGGCACCGGAAAACTTGGGGACAAAATTAAGGAGTGTGGAAAGAAGCCGACCTTTCCACGGAGTCGACATCCTCTCTCGACACCAGCCCACAACGACTACCCGTTCCCCAGGGAAGGCGTCGGTGGAGCTGAAGTAGCTCAAGAGGAAGCAGGGGGTCTACAGGAAGCTGCAAAAACCACGAACTCCTCCTTCAGATGGATCCAGCAAATTCGGCATCAACGACACATACAGTCGTCAAGGAAACTCTGGATCTTGGAGAAGAACCCTTCTCCAAGCAGCCTTGGCCAGCTGCCAGCTCATGAGTAAATTACAACAAAAAGGTGCGTATGGACTATTGGGATGTACCCTATGATTCTATCAATGAGACTATCTTTGGGTACTCCGAGCAACGCCCGCCCCTCGTGCTCGAGGTCATCTTCAAAGGACGACGCCTCCAAGCACTCGCGAAAATGAACCATATTCTATGCCCACTCTTGGATGAATGCGTGGTGGTGTACCTGGACGACATTCTCATCTACTCGCGTGACATGCAGCAACACGTCCAACACCTGCGACGCGTCTTCGACATTCTCCGACGAGAACAATTCTACGTCAAGTTATCCAAGAGCGAATTCGCCCTCGAGAAAGTCCAATTCCTAGGACACATGGTGAGCGCTCAAGGAGTTCACGTTGAACCCAAGAAGATCGAAGCCGTACGCACGTAGAAGACACCCGAGAACCTGAAGGAGTTGCTGCGGTTCCTAGGCTTCGCTAACTACTACAACAGGTTCGTGCCACAGTACGTGAAAATCATGTTCACGAATCTGCTGAAGAAGAACACGCCCTGTAAGTGGGAACCAAAGCATCAGGAAGCCATGGAGCAGTTGACACAAGCACTCACGTCCGCGCCTGTTCTCATCTTGCCAGACCCCGAACGCGACTACATCATTGAAGCTGACGCCAGTGACTAGGCAGTGGGAGCATTCTTGATGCAAGACCAGGGGAATGGACTGCAACCAATCACCTACCTCAGCAAGAAACTACACGGGGCAGAACTAAACTACCCGATACACGACAAAGAGGCCCTCGCTATTATCATCGCCTTCAAAACATGGAGATGTTATCTCGAAGGATGAAAAACAACCGTCTACACCGACCACTGCAGCTTGAAATATTTGAAGACACAACCAAACCTCTCACGGCGGCAGGTCCGGTGGATTGACTTCCTCGAGACACACTTCCACTATGACATCGTGTACGAGCACGGCCACGAAAACAAAGTAGACGCTCTCAGCCGGCCTGCACATGTTGCCGCCATCCAGGTCGAAGGGATGAACCCACTTCTCGAGGGACTCTTCATACACGGGTACGCCATCGACCCCAAAATTCCTTTAGCAGCAAAATGACACCTGCTACAGTAGGACAGTGGCATCGCATACCGGAAGGGATCAATGAAAATATGGGTACCCAATTACCCTCCTTTGCGCCAGTTACTACTCAAAGAATACCACGATGTCCTATACGCGGGACACTTCGGTAGCAACAAGAAGCTCACCGGTATTGCAAAGCACTACAACTGACCCCACATGGCAGCCGATGTCCAACCATTCGTCACCTCGTGTGCTACGTGTCAGCGGATGAAGAGCAGCAAGCAGAAAAAAACAGGACTGCTACAGCCTCTTCCTGTCCCAGAACAGCCATGGCAAGTGGTTAGCTTGGATTTCATCACCGGGTTACCAACTACCACTAGCGGCCATGACGCAATCCTCGTCGTCATTGACAAATTCTCCAAAATGTGACACTTCATCCCGACACCTACGACAGCATGCACCGAAGAGACAGCACAACTATTCGTTCGCTACATCGTCTCCCAACATGGCATTCCAACCACACTCATCTCAGACCGAGGCCCCAAGTTCACTAGCAAGTTCTGGAAGGAACTAGTGTCTCTGCTTGGGACCAAACTCATCATGTCATCCAACCATGTCATCCACCTACCATCCGCAGACAGATGGACAGACCGAGCGCCTTAACCAAATTGTAGAGCAAGTTCCCTGCGCAGCATGCCAAGACGACATCTCTAAATGGGACTTGCATCTGCCTGTTCTGGAGTTTGTCTACAACAACGCCACTCACGCGGTTACTGGACAGACGCCATTCTTCCTCTGCTACGGATGCCACCTGCTCACGCCACAAAAACCGACAACATTACCTACCGTTCAACCCGCACACGACTTCATCTTGACCATGCATCAGCTTTGGGATCGGACCCACAAGCGCCAATTCGACATTCAGCAGCAACAAAAGCGCCAGGCCGATCGCCACCTCACCGACCACACCATCACCGTGGGAGACCAAGTTTTACTCGACACCCGCAATATCAATATCAGTCATCTCCCATCCAAACCGCGACCTCGTTTCTACGGGCTCTTTCTCGTTGAAGCACAAGTCACTCCTGTTACCTTCCGCTTACGCCTACCAACTACCTGGAAGATTCACAATGCCTTCCATGTCCAACTTCTGAAGCCCTATCGCGACCCTAACCCGGTCTTCACCGGACGCCAACCCCCGCCGCCACCGCCCGTCCTTGTCTACGATGAACCCAAGTACGAGGTCGAGTCCGTGCTCACACACCGCCGTCGTCGGAATGGCACCGTGGAGCTTCTCATTCGTTGGAAGGGTTATGATCCTTTTGAGGATACTTGGGTTCCTGACTCCGAGATGGGTAACGCTCGTCGTCCTCTTCGCGAATACCTTGTCAAGCAGGGTGTTACTTCTACCACCCAGCTTTGAGGGGGGGAAGTGTGAGAGTACGACCCCATTACACCAATTTCTCTTTTCTATATCTTCATTCCTCTTTTTCTCTCATCTCATTTGGTTTCCTATTCCTCATTTTCCATTATCTTTTGGTTTATCCTGTTATCATAATTATATCACCGACAAGGCTCGCGATATACTGGCGCGCTATAGCTAACGGAATCCCCCTTAAAGCCAATAGCCTAGTGTGGCTATACGCAGGGTGGTTCTATTTCTTTAAGGGTCTAATCTTTTGGATTGGATAAACCTGGTTACATGATGTACTCAGGAAGTATAAAAGCGCCTTGTATCAACCGATAGAGCAACTTTTCCTCGACACATTCGATCCTGTGACAAGAGGGACAACAAGCGATGACGAAGTAGGCGACGGGAGGAGGGGAGGACGAGACGCGTGGGAACTAAGCAACATAGGGTGAGAGCGCTAAACAGGAGAGGCAGGACGAGCACGAGAGGGACGGCGAGACCAGATGTGGGATGGAGGTGTCCGGATGTTTTGCATTAATTAGGATTTATGGGATTTTCGACCATTATACATGAAATTAAATTGTTTTATGGTAGTACGCTTTGGGAGGGGCATATAGTGGATGCATTTATAGTGCTAAAGTCCATAATAGTACACTAGATCTAATTTAGTACCAAAAGATATACAACGAGTACATCTGGACAATTGTTTCCCAAGACAAAGAGCAAACTTCCGAACAGCGTTATTAGTACCTAGTCCATTGTCCCTTGGCCTTGATCACCACCAGCACCCTCCTATGCATGTTATCTTCGAGGTTGGTGCAAAATTTTGTAGGGATCTTCCCGCACACTTCGTGGACCCACCCTTTTGCATTAGGGGGTGAGCACTAGGAAAACCGCAAAGGATTTGAGCATATGCAAGAGTATTGTGCACGATTTTGGATTGAATGTTATCTCAGAGACTAGCCACGCTGAGGTGCGGCCAAAGATGTCATAAGCCGATTCGTCCCGTCTTTATTGTATCGTTGTGCTATAAAATTCCGAGCAGACTGGCGAAAACTTGCGTATCCGCTGCGAAATTCATAGTAACATAGCACTGTCGATTGTGCACCCGTTCAGTAAAAGAATCATGTTAAAATACGCGGGTCTCATCACGGTGCAGCAATCGAAGAAGTCGCGACTCTGTGGATAGAATATTTGGGTTGAGATCTGGTGAGGAAAAGGGCCACTCCAGTGCTACATACTCATGCTCTCGAAGTCATTCTAAGCCTAGGTAAGACAAATGGCTTGGAATGGCTTGGCGAGCATGAGTATTTTGCGCTGGAATGACCCGATTCCTCACCAAAACTCAACCCGGATATTCTTCCCAAACAGTCACGACTTCTTTGACTACTGCACCGTGACCGGACCTATGGATCCTAGCGTGATTTTAATAGAGCAAAGGTGCATAATCGACCGTGCTATGTTACCCTTAGTTCCGTGGAGTATACACTAGTTTTCGCCGCTCTGTTCATGGATTTACATAAGAAATCATGCACAATACTCTTGCATATGCTTAAAGCCCGCTGCCAAAATTGTTCATACGCAGTGTGTATAAACGTGAGCAGTGGTTTTAGCAAAGTCAGAGAAAATATCGCAAACCTGTGAAACAGGTTTGCTAGAATCCCTTGAATTTTGGGCCATCCGATTAACGTAAGACCGATCTGACGGCCCAAACCCAAACCGCTAACAGTTTTGAAACCGACGACCTTCAATCAGTACTGAGCTGTATACCCGAGATCAACAAATCTCGACCGTCGAATTCAGAGAGGTTTTGTATGTTTGATGAGTTCCAACACGCAGGCTGTTTCAACTTCAGTGTTTGTCGAGGGACTTGCACAGGTCGCAAACAACACACTTCGGTTCAAGTAACCCCTCCCATTGCCCCTTTCAAACGCAATGCGTTTGACACCCTGGGCTTGCAATTTGGGCCGCGGGCTTTAAATCCTTCGCAATTTTCCTAGTGCTCACCCCCTTATGCAAAAGGGTGGGTGCAGGAAGAGTGTGAAAAGATCCCTGCAAACATTTGCACGAACCGGCGGTTGAGCTGCGATAAGGTTGGGCATCGACTGTACTGTATTGTGGTGGGGCTTGCCTCGCGAATCGCCGTGCATGAACGACAACTGATTTTGGTTGGCTTTGCTTCGTAACCAATCATGTGCATCCTAAAAAATACAGTAGTTTTGCGGCCTAAGAGAGTGAAATAAAACCATTTCAAAAACGACAGTGTTGTGACAATGCGAGGCTGGTTATCCGGATTTATCTGGACGGAATCTATTAGCAGCCAATGGCACGCGTTTTGGACCCATACAACCTTCAAACTCAGGCAAACAGGTCACATTACCCACTGTCACCTGGTTAGAAATCTTTCGACGAGGGAGTAGAGAAGATGCATGTGCGACTTCCAAGCTCTGAAACTTGAACAGTTGCGCTCCATACAATAACCGAAGATAAGTGTACATGGGGGAATAAGCGGAGGTGTTTCAGCCACGGGCACAAGCTGATGGCATCAGCGAGGAGGTTTTCAATGAATGGGAGCGCGCACTGAATTTCCCGGATATAAATGAGTGCATCCCACTCTTTGACGGCAATGAGCTGGTGGGCCCTGTGATACCTGACAACAGCCACGCCGCTCTTTGCATCACTGCTGATGACAGTGGAGCTGCTGATCCTAACAATGATGCACCTCTAGTTGGCTTGCTCTCCCAGGGTGTTCTCCCCGTGGGGGGCTCACACCTATTCCCGGATTGGCACATTCTTGAGCAGAATCCCCCATGTATGGGATTCAGTGAGGAAGACTGCCGGTGGCTAACTGAAGACATTCCGGTCCATGGGATCCAGGCATAGCGTTTGAACCTTGTTCCAAGGCTAGATTCATCATGCTCATGTCTCGCGACTTCATCTCTCTCCCTGTCTCCCTTCCTCCATTTCCTCCCGGGCCCCTTAGTTAAATTATATTTGTTATATAATTGTAGGCTTGGTAGGTGTTACTGAACTCTACTGTAGAGGGTACAACTCCCTCCTTGTATGCCTGTCTCTCTCTTCTATTCTCCCTCTATTCTCTCGTCAACTTCTCGCCCCCTAGCCCCTAAACCCTCACGCCATTTCATGGCCGCCTTCCTTCCTAGCTCAGTTAGCCATCGTAACACCCTTTCCCCTTCCCGTGCTGCACTACTGCCACCAGAGCTAACGTTAAAAAACAAACCACCTAGAGCTGTCGACTATAATAAAATTTACCTTGAGGGCTCTGTATTAAAAAATTGTCTACCCTGACCTGTCAGTGTTCAGAAACCCGAAACCCTGAAATTCCCAAGGTTCACAGAACGCGATCAGGGTCGAATTCAGCAACTGCCGTAAACATACCTGTCGCATCCTCTCCTTTCGTAGACAGGGTATTCGCTACATTTTTCTTAAGCGGTTAGTCTAGTAGGGGTGGGTTGGGTGGGGGGTTGGGGATGTCTCTTTCCGATTTCCCAGTAGAAGTGAAAATACTAAGGGCAAATTCGTACAATCTCGCGTCAGACTAACCCGAGACGCGAGGCACCCCGTACTGTATTGCCAGCCTCACGTCAGATAATGCAGCACACGCTTGCGAATCGTTTATGGTGCAAAAAATGCAGCCGCCCAAAAATAATTCGTCCTCACCAATGGTAGATCGCCTTAGCGATCAAGTTGCCCAGGTTGTAACCACTGCATGGTCGCATCTCGCACGCGTGGGAAAGATCAGGAATCAACAAGGAGTAAGCGGCGAACTACAGCGTGAATTTCGCTAACCTGGAAACTCATGGCGAACGTTTTGTTGCATCAGCGAATTCGTGAATGGCATTTGCGAAAGCACAATGCTGTATCATTTCACGCGTGAAATTTCGGCAAGTGGCATGGTGCTGGTTTGAGTGAACAGTCCTTTGCGAGTGAAACGTACGCACGTGGCATCGCAAACAACATTTGCGACGGTTGGCACGTGAGGCCAAGTCTAACATATCGCACGGCCTACAGCTCAAGTGAGGGGGGGGAATCAAAAAGGAGGGGAGGGGGGAATTCAAATCGAGGGGAAAAGGGGAGGGAATAGAAAACCGAGGGGAGCGGGGCAGCGAAACGGAAGGAGAACGGGGATCGAAACGCATGTAAGGGGGGGATCGAAATCGAGGGGAAGGGTGGCCATAAGTGAGGGGAGACAGATGTTAAATTATATCTTATATATAATTGTAGGTTTGGTAGGTGTTACTGGAACCTACTGTAGAGGGTACAACTCCCTCCTTGTATCTCTCTTACTTCTAATCTCATTCTCTTCTCTCTCGATATTTTTCTCCTTCCTAAACCTTACGCCATTCCAAGGCTCCTCTACCCACCTAGCTACTTTTGACATGGTACCAGAGCAGGTTGTCCCTCCCGGGCCTGCTCCCCACGCTTCCACCGCGCACTCCTACTCTCTCTCTCTCTCTCTCTCTCTCTCTCTCTCTCTCTCTCTCTCTCTCTCTCTCTCTCTCTCTCTCTCTCCCACAGAGCTAGCCGACATGAAGAAACAAATCGAGTATCTCCTCCCAAAGGTACTCATCCGACCATCCACTTCGCCATACAGTGCCCCAGTACTCTTCACACCGGAAGAGCCACGGTATTTTTCAGATTGGATCTACAGTCCGGATACTGGTAGATAAGAATGGCGGACAATTCTATCCACAAAACTACCTTCCGAACTCGGTACGGGTCGTACGAGTATCTGGTAATGCCGTTCGGACTCACCAATGCATCGGCAACGTTCCAAGCCGAAATGAACCACATTCTATGCCCACTCTTGGATGAATGCATGGTGGTATACCTGGATGACATCCTCATCTACTCAGGCAACAAGAAGCAGCACATCGAACGCATACGACGCGTCTTCGACATTCTTCGACGTGAACGATTCTACGTCAAATTATCCAAGAGCGAATTTGCCCTCGAGAAGGTCCAATTCCTAGGACACATTGTGAGCGCTCAAGGAGTTCACGTCGACCCTAAGAAGATCGAAGCCGTACGCATGTGGAAGACACCCGAGAACGTGAAGGATTTGCAACAACTCCCAGGCTTCACTAACTATTACAATAGGTTCGTGCCACATTATGTAAAAATCGCCGTGCCACTCATGAATCTGCTGAAGTAGAACATGCCCTATAAGTGGGAACCAAAACATGAGAAAGTCGTGAAGCAGCTAAAACAAGCACTAATGTCCGCACCCGTACTCATCTTGCCACATCCCGAACGCGACTACGTCATCGAAGCTAACGCTAGCGACCTGGCAGTGGGAGCAGTCTTAATGCAAGACCACAGGAATGGACTGCAACCAATCGCCTACCTCAACAGAAAATTGCACGGGGCAGACCTAGACTACCCGATACTTGACAAAGAAGCCCTCGCTATTATCATCGCCTTCAAAACATGGAGATGTTACCTCGAAGGATGAAAAACAACCGTCTACACCAACCACTGTAGCGTAAAATATTTGAAGACGCAGCCAAACCTCTCCTGGCGGCAGGTCCGGCTGATTGACTTCCTTGAGACGCACTTCCACTACGACATTGTGCACAAGCCCGACCATTAACCATTAACCCACTTCTCAAGGGTAAACCATTAACCCCGAAATTCCCTTGGCATAAAAATGATACCTGCTACTATGGGACTATGCCATTGCGTACTGGAAAGGATCAACGAAAATCAGGGTACCCAAATACCCTCCTTTGCGCCAGTTACTACTCCAAGAATACCACGATGTCCTATACGCGGGACACTTTGGTAGCAACAAGACGCTCGCCGGTATTGCAAAGCACTACTACTGGCCCCACATGGCAAACGACGTACAGAAATTTATCACCTCGTGCGACAGAGTCAGCGCATGAAGAGCATCAAGTAGAAAAAGGCAGGACTGCTACAGCCTCTTCCTGTCCCAGAACAGGCATGGCAATTGGTTAGCATGGACTTCATAACCGAGTTACCAACTACCAAGAGCGGCCATGACGCAATCATCATCATCATCGACAATTTTTCCAAAATGGGACACTTCATCTCGACACATACGATAGCACGCACCGAGAAGATAGCACAACTGTTCGTTCGCTACATCACCTCACAGCATGGAATTCCAACCACACTCATCTCCGACCAAGAACCCAGGTTCACAAGTTCTGGAAGGAATTGATGTCTCTGCTCAAAACCAAACTCGCCATGTCATCCGCCTACCATCCACAGACAGATGGACAGACCAAGTCTCTCAACCAAATTGTAGAACAACTCCTCCGCGCATTATGCACGGACAAAATCTCTAAGTGGGACTTGCTTCTACCCGTCCTAGAGTTTGCCTACAACAATGCTACTCACGCCGCTACAGGACAGATGCCATTTTTCCTCTGTTACGGATGCCACCCACTCACACCTCAGCAGCCAAACATACCAGCCACAGTCCAACCCGCTCATGATTTCATCACGACCATGCACAAACTTTGGGATGAGACCCACAAGCGCCTCCTCGACATTCAGCAGCAACAGAAGCGATTGGCCGATCGTCACCGCACTGACCACACCATTACCGTGGGAGACCAGGTTCAACTCGACACCCGCAATCTCGATATCAGTCATTTCCCATCCAAGATTCGACCTCGCTCCTACGGGCCCTTTCTCGTTGCAGCGCAGGTCACTCAGGCTACTTTTTGCTTACGCCTGCCAGCTATCTGTAAGATTCACAACGCCTTCCACGTCCAACTTTTGAAGCCCTACCGCAATCCCAACACGGTCTTCACGAGACGCCACCCGCCGCCGCCGCCGCCGCCGCCGCCCCTCCTCGTCCACGATGAACCCAAGTACGAGGTCGAGTCCGTGCTTGCACACCGCCGACGTCGAAATGGCACCGTGGAGCTTCTTATCCGTTGGAAGGGTTATGATCCTTCTAAGGATAGCTGGGTCCATGGATCTGAGATGGATAACGCTCGTCGTCCTCTTCGCGACTACCTAGTCAAGCAGGGTGTTACTTCTACCACCCGGCTTTGAGAAGGGGAAGTGTGAGAGTACGACCCCGTTCCACTTCTTTCTCATTTCCATATTTCTCCTATATCTCATTATTCTTTTTATCTTGATTCATTTGGTCTTTATCTCATCCCATTTCGCTTCCTATTCCTTATTTTCCATAATCCTTTGGTTTATCCTAGTATTATGATTATATGACCGACCAGGCTCATGATGTACTGGCGTGCTATATCTAGCGTAATCCTGTCGTAAACCCTTAAAGCCAATAGCCTTGCATGGCTATACGCAATGTGATTCTATTTTTAGAAGGGTCTTTTCCCTTTGGATAGGATAAGCCTAGTTACCTGATGTACCTTGGAAGTATAAAAGCACCTTGTATCAATCGATAGTGCAACTTTTCCTCGACCCATTCGATCGTGTGACATCTCTCCTGTCTCCATCACCGCTGTTGGTTTGCTGATCTTAGGCCTCTCCTCCTCATTTCCACAATCTTTGGATGCTGCACCACTCTTCTTGGGTTCACATGCCTTGCTGGTCCCTCCATGTTTGCACTCGTTCGAGCCACTCTTAGTGTCACTTTGCTTTCCGTGATCACCGTCACCAACCGCTTCACTGTTGGTGCTGACGCTTGCTGCCACTTGCCTCTCCGTAGGCATAGGGACCACTGGGATTTGCAACATCTCATTGCAGATATCCCTCTCCGTATCTCTTAACTAACAAGCTTTCGACGGGCTTCGACGCCCGTCACACCCCGTCGCACTGCCCCGGACAAGAAAAAACCCTTATGATACATTAAACTTTATGAAGATATTATTGTAGACATCGCATTAATCAGGGTAAATGCCCTGTAAGCGAGAGCCCTGAATTTGACCTTGACCGAAAAACAAGGTGTCTTGTCCTGGCGCGCTGCGTCTGAATGACTCTGCATCAGAGCTCTCAATAAGCCTAGGGCATTCCGTTAGGTCACGGAATCAGCCATGAAAATACGCGTTAGCAGACAGAATCGCCGAAATATTACCCGTTGGCCTACGGATTCGTCGAAGAGCTACTCTTGGTTTGATACTAACATCCTTGAAGGAAAATGGCCTTGGCCAGGGCTAAGGAAAAGCCATTGAAACCCCAAGGGCTGTTTTTTGCATATCCTGCGCCTCAGGCAATCGGAAGGGTAGAAGAACTCCTGGCAACTAGCCTCACGCTTTGCTTAGTGGAGGAAGTTGGGAAAAGTAGAGGAGAGGCTGGGAAGGGTACAAATATCCTACTGCAATTGCACTTTGTACGGAATCAAAGAAAGGTAACCCGCAATGTCAAGGAATCACACGAAAAGTAATTTGTTAGGCAGACGAAAAACTATTTTACTATGCAAAAAAACGGGATCAGGTCGTAAACAACTCTTAATTTCTTGACATTAAGGGTAATTACCTTGTTAGACAAAGCCTTGCTGTGCATGTTTGTAATTAGTTTTTGGATTGTCCATATTCACAGCTGTCATTACTGCCCAGCTGTTCTGGTTTGGCGTTTCCCGCAGGGGGCTGGCTCGGCCGAAGAACCAAGCTTGAACGCTCGTTCCCTGGTTGTTGAATCCGAGTCGTATGGACACAAGGCAATGAAATTCACAGAGTTTCGCCATGTTCGCCATCTAAAAACAGGTGAGAAAAGCGTCTCGCCATGATTCAGCGAGTTACTCTAGTAGGTGTTATGGTTTCTTCTATTGTTTATGGGCATGTCGTTGGCTGAACACGGGAAAAAAGGGGTGAGGGGGAGGGAATAGTGAAAATCCTGACGGAACTTCCGCAGTGAGTGTCAGACCCTCGTGTTTAGTGCAAAGACCCGAGGCTGGGAAGAATATTGCCTTGGGTCTAAGAGGAAACTGACGGTATATGCCGGGTAGCTGACAAACCCAAGATCTCAAACTTCGAATAATTTCTATTTCATCCGGTTTTGGGTGTAGTGTTATTAGGCCGTGGCGGTTCCTAGAGTCCAGAGACAGACCAACAAATGGACAGCACAAAAAGCCAGAACTGTGAGTTGCTCTGTAGACGGGTAATGTTGTGTCACAATGTACCCCTCCTCATTTGTTGGTTGCGATATGCAAATCTTGACGCTTCAAGGTGGGACTACACTACACGCAGATGCTTAAGCACGCGGATTCCGCCAGTGGTACAGTGAGTTGCTCCGAGCTTCTGAAAGTTGCTGTTCGGTGCTCCACGTCCTCGCGAAACTGTTCGTCGGTCTTCTGAAAGCTACAGAATTGTACAACTCGGTAAGGAATAAAGGAGTCATGATTCAAGAGTGTCGGTACAAATAAGGGCCTAGGCATTTATAGGCACAAAAAGGGCTAGCCGAGAACCACGCGAATAGGTTGGGGTGGTCCGGTTGGCGAAAGCTACGGAAGCGCCACGCGCCTAGGTTTGGGTTCGTTAAGTGGTTCGGGACCAAAGAATTTGGCCGAGGTTGGACTTCCGAGAGTCGAGGGCGTACGCGCTGTAGTCAAGCCTAGTAAGGAAAAGGAATTTCCTTACACAACCCCCCCTTCCAGGACGAGACTACCCACATTCGGGACACGTCGTCGGTGTAAGTAGTCCAGAACAACTCTGTGTTTGCCGAGTATAGTTGCAGGAAACCGGAGGTCGTCATCACTCGTGCGACCGACCCATTATACAAGGAAATCAACGGTTGCTGTATCTCGATGCCCCCGTACGCGATGAGCGAGAATTTTGGACGGCTTTGTTGAGGGCTCGGGTACTGGGTTGACCGTGGGATTGATGTGTTGACGGTGGAGATTGGTTGCACTTGGGATGAACGGTCGCAGGAAACTGACGTGGAACGAATCATGAATTCGTCAGTCGGCCGGCAGTTGCAGCTGGGCGGTGACTGGTGTCACCATACGAATGATGCGGAATGGCTCGTAACTTATTTGGGAGGGAAATTCCCAAATTCCTTGTGTCGAGCAAGGCCATTTGCCCAAGGGCAAGTGTTAAGTCGCGGCGTCGTCAGACAGCTTGCTGCTTAACCCTCTGGTTGGCTTTGAGGATGACATCGGTGGCTTTTTCCTGAGGCTGTCGGAGGTTTTTCTGAACTGCTAAGATCTTGGTGACGGATTTTCTATCGGTGGCGATAGAGGCGTTGTCGGGTCTATCTAGTAGTTAAGAAAGAACGGGGACTGGGTAGTCGTGACTGATGGGGCATTGTTGTATGCAAACTCGATCAAAGGAAGGGCGTCTTCCCATTGGGCTGGGTCTGTGCATGTCCTGCGAATCAGTTGCTCCATTGTCTGGTTGGTGCGCTTAGTCGGACCGTCCGATTGCGGGTGGTACGCCGTGGACAGATGCAGACGTGTGCCGTACTGCTGCTAGATTTTTGTCCAAAAGTTGGACGTGAACCGTGGGTCACGATCGCTGATGATTGCCGAGGGGATGCCGTGTAGCCGCACGGTGTTCGTGAGGAAAAGTTTCGCTGTCTGCTCGGCAGTAATTGTCGACTTGCAGGCGGCGAAATGGGCCATTTTGGTCAACCAGTCAACGACGACTAGGATTGCGTCGTTACCACTTGGACCAGCTAGCATGCCAGTGACGAAGTCCATCGTCACTTGTTGCCAGGGTCGGCTGGGTGGCTCGAGCAGCTGCAGCAATTCAGCAGGTCGAAGCTGGGAAGACTTTATGCGTTGACACGTGGCATAGAAGGTGATGTACGACTGCACGTCTGTCAGTAGGTCGGGCCAGTAATAATCACGACTCAGTAATTTGGCAGTTTTGTCGATGCCGTAACGACCCGAGAAATTCGAGTCATGTTCCTCCTAGATCAGTAATTCCTGTAGGGTAAGGTAGGCCGGAACCCAAATCTGATTGGTACCGGATATTAGATAATAGGCCCCTTGCTTGACCGTCACTTGGAGATGACTGTTTGTGGTGAGGAATGGGTCAGTACTATATCCGTGGGTGTATAGGCTAGTAAGTTGCAGATTAGTTTGGGTAATAAGGATGGTGGCGGTGTGGACCGTGGGGCGGGTCAGTGTGTCAGTGATGTTGCTAACCCCCCGTTTGTAGGTGACTATGTAATGGAAGTTTGACTCGAGATAGTCGAGCCAACGAATCTTTCGGGGGTTCAAAATTGGTTGGGTGCAGATGAACTGTAATGACTTGTGGTCTGTTCGGACTGTCACGTCAGCACCCGTCAGGTAGCAGTGCAAAACCTTGAAAGCGTGGACGATGACGAGTAACTCCTTGTTGTGGACGTGCTAATTTCGCTCGGCCTGGTTCAACTTTTGTGACTCGTAGGTGATGGGTTGGAGGCCTTCGCCGAAGTCTTGTAACAGTACTGCACCAACGGCCAGATCGCTAGCGTCGGTAATGAGCTCGAACGGACGGTGAGGATCCGCAATCCGAAAAACTAGAGGTGTAGTCAGGAAAAGTTTGAGCTTTTTGAATGCAGCCTGCTGCTCTCCCCCCCACTCAAAAAACGTGCCCTTCTTCAGGGGATCCGTGAGAGGGAAAGTTACCCCCGCCATGTTCGGAATGAAACGGCGGACGTAATTGACAACCCCCATAAAACTCTGAAGTTCGCGTAGACTAGACGGCGGCTTCCAGTCTTGGATCGTTGCAATCTTCTTGGGGTCGATTTTAACATCGTCGATGGAAATGATGTGGCCCAAAAACTCCAGTTCGTGTTTTAGGAACTCGCACTTAGAGCCTTTGGTGATGAGTCTGTGCTGCTATAGGAAACAGAAAACGGCTTCTAAATCCTTCAAATGCTGCTCTTGGGTAGTGTTGTAAACCACGATGGCGTCGAGGTACACGATGACACTTTTATCCATTAGTGGCCAAAAAATCTTGTTCATGGTCAACTAGAATGTCGAAGGCACGTTTGTTAAGCCGAATGGCATAACTGTGTACTCGTAACTCCCGTAACGCTGTCTTGTAGCAGTCAGCGCCGTCTACGCGAATCTGGTGGTAACCGCATCGGAGATCAATTTTCGAGAAGAACCGGGCCCCGCGAAGTTGGTCGATGAGTTCGCTGGCACGCGGAATTGGGTAATGAGATTTGATGGTAACCCGATTCAAAACGCGGTAGTCGATACACATACGCAAACCGCCATCTTTCTTCGGGGAGAACACTATTGGAGCTGCAAATGGTGATGTACTGGGGTGGACGAATCCCTTCTCTAGCAAGTAGTCTAGCTGGCGTCGAAGTTTATCCAACTCGGGCTGAGTCAGACGCCACTGGGACCGAACAGTAGGTTGTGCGTCGGGCTCGAGCTCGATCTTGTGGTCATGCGGACACTGAGGTAGTGGCGTGCTTCTAAATCACGAGTGCCAAATCATCCAGGGTAGCTGTGCAGAGTTTGTCGATGTCGGTCAGCGTATCAACAGCCCTTGATGTGATCCATTGGATTGCATATAGCTGCGCTCCTCGAATCATCGCTCGCTTGATAGTCACAACATTGATCGTCGACGTGGCCGAGTCTTGACTGCTCCAATTGGGCAGGCGTCACCACTCGCCACTCCAGTTGATGCGACAATCGCCCGTCCGCCAATCGATGATTGGGTTGTATTCTCGTAGCCAATCGCGTCCGAGCAGCATGTTGCACCCATCCAGAGTTGTCGCCAACATTTTCGTCGTGAAGCTGAAATTTTCGTCGTAGGTGACTCGCACGTGAGGCACGCGCTCCTGAATCGCCAGTGGGGTGCCGTCAACCAGCCTCGCATCGATTTCGGGCATGCAGCGCTCCAGCGGCAATCGAAGTTTTGTCACTTTTGTCATATCCATTAGACTGTGGCTTGCCCCACCATCAATATGATTTCATTATACTATGATGTATCTCGTTTCATTTGAAACTAATGCATTTGATTGCTAAGGGGGACTCGCAACAAAATTTTGCAGAAAAGCCTCGCAAACGGTAGGCCAGCAAATCCATGCTACAATGGGTAGAATTCAAACAAATCACAGCTACGATAATGAGTGGGAAAAAGCCCCCCCTCATTCGGGAGGTGCTTGGGAGGTCTGTGCGAAGGCTGGTACAGAGTTTCGATATGGAAGGTCTGTGCTTTACATGATTTTTAACAATATTGTTATGCACTTCTAGGGAATTTAATTTTAAAAATGTGGATGCGCTTGTAATGAAATAGCATATATAAGCGCGTTTGCACTCTATAACCTTACTAGGCTTAGTGAATGGCTGCGCCTATATCCGGGTGATTACGGTAGCCCACAACTGAACCCTGCTTTTCTAGTGGGTCTTTGATGCGTGCCCGCATATTGATCCAACGACGGCATGTATATACTCCGTCGTTGGGTCCCGGGAGTCGTGACATTTAGCCTCACCACTGACCCACCCTACATCCCGTATGTGTCCCAAACCCGGTGTCCCAATCTCATCCTGCAAGTCACTTGCAGGATAATTTCGGACCAGTTGTAGGTCATACATTTGTGTAATAATGGTAATCCAACAACTTACTAATCGGAGGCGACCCATGGATTGCACTTACACTAGAATCCATGGATTGCACTCATACCAAAACCCATGGAGTGCACTCACACCAAAGTTGTGGCAGTGCTTGGTTTCACGTGAGTAGTTATGCTACATTTCACTTCGCCAATAGCTTGTTGAAACAGCTTTAGCGTGACATGAGACCCGCGTAGACTCGTCACGGGGCCTGTGAACCAGACTTGTAAACAACCTTAGGCCGTGAGGCAAGTAGAAGTTGAAACAAAGGGACCGGACCCTAGGTCAAGTACAAAAGGGTATAGTATGATTTAGTTAGTTTCAAAACATTTGCTGACCGGTTTTGAGGTAAACGATTGGACGATGGGAGCGGGGAGTCCCTCGGATTGTACTTGCCACATGCCATTAGTTAAATTTATAACCGTTCTAGATCCGCGTTCAGAGTCGGTTTTGCCCTGGGTTTTGACCTTTCGCGCAACTGGATCGCGCCACATGGTAGATTAGGGTTCCCTAAAGCCAGATAAGCGTAACCAAGCTTCATGTCTGGCGGCGGCCATCTTTTTGCTTGTTTACCTCCAGCACTGTAGGGCAGGGATTTGGGGCCTCTACAGAATGGCGGGGAGACGATTCACATCACAGCAGTCCACCGCTTTGAGCTGTTACTCGCCAGCCTGAACCTTCAGACATGAAACTTTTGTAAGATGCCCTTCCGACCATTCCATCCAAGTGTGCTGGCTCCACACAAACTCTCGTGTGAATCGAAGAGTCGGACCTACCTGATCCGAACCGCTAAAGGGATTAGCTGATGTGGTCCAGTATCGCGCTTGTGGTCCGGAATGCGTGGAAAAAAGCCGGCAGGAGCCTTTATTGTCGCTGTGTCATGTGGCTTTGGTCTAGGGGTTGAAACCCCAAACCATTGAACGTGCGAGGGAGCCAAGCAATTGGCTAGGTTGATCACCCGCGATGATGCGCTCCGTTGCTCTGGCCTGACTCCTCTCTTCATCCGACTGAGTCAGTGCCCTGCCCAGCAAGCAACCCTCCAAAGCTGCTTCATGGGGGACGGAACGCGACTCCATGGGGTCCAATGGCTTACGACTGACCATTTGGCTCCTCTGCCTTCCGTTATCCTTCCACACGCCCCAAAAAGTTTGCCCGAAGTATAGGGTTCAAACGCAGCTCATACGTCCACTCATACATAGGTTCGACGGAGCCCCCTACGTATGCACTATTACATTCAAGTGGACATTTGAACTCCGTTTTGGGGAGGACGATTTTTGGGATGCCCCAAGTCGAAGTTTCTGGCCATGGCGAGTCCCGCTCTGATCCCAAGTTCCTCCCAGCACCATGGCCGTGCAACTTGCGCGAGCGTGTCAACCGCTAGAAACACTACGAAGACTGCTAGTCATAGTAGACCCGGGGTCGGAGTCAGCAGGTGTGCCTCTGAAGCGTCAGCACTGGTAGTACACCAACTGTCTGCCATGCTTCAAAGGTACCTTTGCGCCGGCGGCGGTGGCGGCGGCGGCAAGAGCGGCAAGATGTGGCGTGACCCGATACACATCAGCATCATCGTCCTGTCCTTTGAACATGAATCCACCACCCGAGCCGTCCCTCAGAATCCGAGTGTCGGCGACGAGTCAGTGTAACAAGACGGAGGCGAAATCATCACTCCCGATTTCGCCAACTGAACTCAATTTGATTTCGAGGTTGAAACCCAACCTCGGAACACACCTTGGGCAATTCGAAGGTTGAACCCAGCCTAGAATTGTTCAAACAGTCAATCTGAGTTTCCAACTTTGGGAACAACTACAGAGAGCACGCAAGCCAGCCAAGCAGCGCAGCAGAATAATCGACAGCGCACCTATCGGAAGGCAGCTACAGCCATAGTTTCTACCAACACAGCTATATCTCATCATTTCTATGAATGTCATCAGCAACAGCAGTACAAGGAAGACTCGTCTAGGCTGCAATACTTAATTCCTAGACTATGCATGCTACTTTCTAGAATTCCAGCAAGGCTAAGTGTGTATGCATGTAATCACTACCTATGCTTTGCTGTTCTTAACTTAGCAAAGGTGAGATGCGACTTGGGCGACCTTCTCGAGGCGCCTCAGTCATTTTCCTTGTATAAAGTGGTGTGCTTCTTGATTGGAAGCCATCTCTAGTAAAACTATCTTGCTAATTTCACCTTTCAAATCTTCCAAGAATACCTCCTAACTCTACTATCTACTCCAAACAGCCTAGTGGCTTTTTCATTTGGTTATCAGAGCCATTTCCGACCCTATTTTTTTTAGAACTCATCATGACGACTAATGGGCCCCCTTCTCCCGACGATTGGGCTGGTTTTTTACAAACCTACCGAGCCTAAATATTTTCTGAAGTTAGAGAAAGCTTGCAAGCAGAATTTCAAGCCAGTATAGCTGCAGCTGGAGTGGTGGCAGGCGTGAACCCTGCTGCACCATCAGATGGAAATCAGCGCGCTAGACCCGCTCTTCCTGATTTTTTATTCTCGGGAGAAATCAGCCGGTCATGAGCCGATGACTATTTCTCGTAGAGCAGTACTTATTGCTGGGTCACATAGCACCTGCTGAATGGACTACCTTCACCGGAACTCTTCTCGGAGGATCTGCAATTGCATGGTGGCAATGTGCGCACGTGTCTATCACTTCTTGGGAACACTTCAAGCAAGTCTTCACATCGACATTTCAACCCGTGAACCCGAACATCAAGGCACGAGACTCCTTGGCTGCCCTCAAGCAATTGAAATCAGTCCAGGAGTACGCTTCTCGTTTCCGTGACATCACTCAAGAAATTCCGGATCTCTCCCTTGCCGAACGAATGGATCGCTTCAAGCGTGGGCTGAAGCCGAACGTGCGCATGGAGGTGGAGCTGAGAGACTGCACTACGCTTGAGGAAATGATACGCGTGGCTGAAGGGTATGATGCTGTTCACTTTGCCTACAGTAAGCCTCATTCTCCTCGCAGCCCGCTTCTCCCGTTTGCTCCCTCCTACCAGTCCTTCACTTCAGCAGACACCAACCAGCAAGAACCCGCTCCTATGGACCTGGACCTGATTGAGAAAAGAAAGCGGAACCTGAGGCCACCAGTCATGTGCTTCAAGTGCGGCAAGAAAGGACACATCTGGAAGTTCTGCCGCGGGCACACCAATCAACCGCCTCTTCTTCCAACGTCGGGAAACGGAAGTCGCCAGTGAGTTCGGGGCAACTTCCTGGCATCAAAATCAGCCCCTCCATCTCTTCTTTTGAAAGTCATAGCCCTTCTAAACCTCTGCTTCTTCCCATGACTATCCGGGGTCAAAGAGTGAAAGCGTTAATTGATAGTGGCGCTTCTTCAAATTTTATCTCTTCCTCTCTACTTTCCAAGCTTTCCCTTCCATCCCAGCCTAAATCCCTACCTCAGACAGTGTTGATGGCAAATTGAACTTCAATTCCTTGTGGGCCACTACCCTTCCTTGTCCCTTGTATCATCGGACCCTACAAAACCAAGATTCAATTTCAGCAAGCATCCCTTGGAGACCATGAAATCATTCTTGGGCATGATTGGTTGTCTATTGCCAATCCCAAGATTGATTGGACCCTTGGAACTGTTACCATCTCTAACTCCAGAAGAAACATAACCCTACCTACCATTTCTTCCTCTCCTTCCATACCCACTTGCTGCAACCTCCTTTCTGTAAGAGAGTTAAAGAAATCCTTAAAAGACCCAAGTGCTCAATTCTTCCTTTATCTCTCGAATAAAACCTGTGAAAGTTTTCTCCCTCTTCCCCTTCCAAGGCTGCTGAAACCCCTCTTGAAATTCAACAGTTATTGAATGATTTCAAAGACATCTTCCCCTCAGACCTTCCTTCTGGTCTTCCTCCCAAGAGAGCCATCGATCACCGCATCACTCTACTCCCTGGCTCCAAACCTACCGTCCGTGCTACCTACCAGATGAGTGCTGCCGAGCTGCAAGATGTCCAGAAGCAGTTGGAAGAGCTTCTTGCGAAAGGCTTCATCCGAGTCAGCTCCTCTCCTTATGCAGAACCGATTCTTTTCGTGAAGAAAAAGGATGGCAGCATGTGGATGTGCATTGACAATCGTGCACTCAACAAGATTACCATCAAGAACCGCTACCCCCTGCCACGTGTGGAAGAACTCTTCGATCAACTCAGCGAAGCCACAATTTTTAGCAAGCTGGATCTCTGAAGCTGCATTCATAACTCGGTATGGGCATTTCGAATTCCTAGTTCTTCCTTTTGGACTAAACAAATGCCCCTGCCACTTTCACGTCTTTTATGATTTCTTGGACCAGTTTGTCATAATCTTCATTGATGACATTCTGATCTATAGCAAATCATTGAAAGAACATGCTGAGCATCTAAGACAGGTGTTCACTCGACTTCGTGCCCACCGCCTCTTCATCAAACACAGCAAGTGTGAGTTTGCAAAGTCCTCAATTCCTTTCTTGGGCCATGTCATCTCACACAACGAGCTTGCCATGGATCCCTCCAAACTCAAAGCCGTGCAGGACTGGAAACCCCCAACTTCTATGAAAGTAGTACAAGCCTTCCTTGGCCTTGCTAACTACTACCATAAATTCATCCGCCACTTTTCTGCTATCATCCCCCCCCTGTCTAATCTCCTCTGCAAGAATGAAGAATTCCATTGGGATTTGGACCAGCAAAAAGCCTTTGACTCTATCAAGTGTGCACTAACCTCTTCTCTTACCCTAGTCCTACCCAACCCTTCCCTCCCTTATGTGATATGGGCACATGCCTCTCAGGTTGCAACGGGTGCAATCCTTTGCCAGGATCAAGGACATGGCCTCCAGCCCATTGCTTTCAATCTCGGAAGCTCAAGCCTGCTGAGTGCAACTTTGCTACTCACGACCGTGAGGCGCTGGCCATTGTCCATGCAATCAAGAAGTGGTGTTGCTATGTCCATATGCAACCCGTCACTGTTCTTACTGACCACTACACCCTGCAATACCTGAAGACACAACCCCATCTCACCCCTAGACAGGCCCAATGGATGGAGAACCTGGAGCAGTACGTACCTGAGCTGAAAATCGAGTACCGTGCTGGCCGCCTCAACCCTGCTGATTCTCTAACCCGGCAACCGCAATCTCAGCTCACCACCATCAGCAGTGTTACATGGGATGAAAGCTTCATCGGCAAGTTCATCAAAGGGTATCATCGTGACCCTTTCTATCTCAATATTGCTGCTAACAATTCATCTGTCTACTATGAATCCCCTTTCTTGTATAAGGAAGATTCCCAAGTCATCTTCGTTCCAACCGGCCGCAAGCTGCATCACCTCCTGCTACGCGAGCATCATGACCAGAATGCACACTTTGGAGTGGACAAAACCCTTGCAGCCATCTCTGCAAATTTCTTGTGGCCCAAGCTCTCTCATGATGTCCGCTCCTACGTACGCAGCTGTCATACTTGTCAGTGCAACAAAGCTCGCAACGCAGCTCCCTACGGCTTGCTACACCCCTTGGAAATTCCTCAAGTTCCCTGGAGTCATATCACACTCGACTTCATCACCGATCTCCCTCGCACCTCCTCCCATCACAACGCTATCCTTACTGTAGTCGATAGGCTCAAAAAGATGGCTCACTTCCTTCCTACCTCTACTAATGCAATTGCTGAAGCTGTAGCGGATCTCAAAACCCCCAAAGTCAGAGATTGGCCTACAGCAGCTCTGCCGGCGCCAGACCTGCGGCATTGCCCAGGAAGCACTCCAACAGACGGCGCTGCTCTGACTACTTTGGAGCCCTCCGCGCGTACTGCTGCTTTGCAGCACACACCACAATTTGCGACAACGCAGCAAGCATCGCAATTGCCGACAGCGCAGCACGCATCGCAATTGCGGACAACAGCTGCGGGAATCCTGTCTGAAGGTACATTGAGGGCACCCGCTTGGAGAAAGGCTCTTTCCAAACAGGAAGGCTACGTTGGCGTCCGGAAGCGCAGGGGGAAATGGGGTGCCAAAATTAAGAACACAGCTGCGAGCAAAAGGGTTTGGTTGGGGACGTTTGACACGGCGGAAGTAGCGGCACTCGCGTATGACGCTGCCGCCAGGAAATTGCGAGGGCCGCATGCTTGGATCAACTTCTCACTTGTAGCCGATGATTCTGATTCCCTAGGCGGGCAGAAGGCAGTAGAGCCTGGGTTCCTTGAGGCTGCAGGGCTGCCTGTTGCAGCGAGCTCTGGCTCAATCAGGTGGGCTGCGCCAGGAGAGCTTGCTGGGCGCAATCATGGTGAGAATGAGCAGGCTCATCCCACCAATGTATCCGTGAGCAGTGGGGGAGGAAGATGGAGAGAGCTGACAGTGATTGCACAAGAGCCAACCAAGGGTCCAAGGGGATATGGGGTGTTTAAGGATTGTCCTGCATTGGAGAAGGGCTCTGAACCCAAGGGGGACAGCTCAGAAGGGGAGGGCCCAAACCTGGGGTTTGCCGCGGTGACTGCTGCAGCCATTGCGATTGGCGGAAGGGAGGTGCCGGAAGAGGAAGAAGAGGAGCCACTGTTTGCGCTGCCTGAAATGCAGGAGATGACTCGCGAGAGCGTGGAAATACTTCGGGAGCAGCAAGAGGTAGTGGAGCGCAGTGCTCAGCCTGTTAAAGGGGCCAGTTGAGGGGCCCGTTTTGTGGCAGTGGAACGGCACAGCAATGGCACCAGCTTTCCAACCATGGCAACAAGCTGAAGGGATTGCCGAGGAGCTTTTCAATAATTGGGATCTAAATGAACGCATCCCAGTCTTTGACGGCCATGAACAGGTGCATCCCTTGGTGCCTGACAACAGCCACAAAGTGCCCCATGGTCTTGGTCTAGGTGTGCCTCTTTGCAGCGTTGCTGATGACAGCCGGGCAGCTCACCCTCACAGCAGTGCACCTCTACATGCCTTGCTCTTTCTGGATGGTCTCCCCTGGGGGCCTCACAGATATTCCCAGATTGGCACAGTCTTGAGAACGATTTCCCATCTCGGGAATTGAGTGAGGAAGACTGCCAGTGGCTAACAGAAGTCATTTATGTTGCCCCTTCGTACTAGCTCGGTCCATGGGATTGAGGCATGGCGTGTTGCCCTGTTCCAAGGCCGAATTCCGCATGCTCCAGTGTAGATTCTTTCTATCCCTCCCTGTCAACCTTCCTCCATTCTCTTCCCCCCCCCCTTCCTCCCTCCTTTCTCTGTCGTATTGGTTGTTAGTTAAAATGGCTTGGCAATAACGACGTTTGCATCCATTCAGTGAAGCTCTTCTTGGTGTCTTATGATAACTGAACTGCAATGAGGGTTGGTACAACACAAAGTGAAGCTATGTTATCCAGTTCCACTCAACTTACTAGCAGCCGGTAGTTAAAACCACAGGCTAAAATAGCAAAGGTGGGCCCCTTGAACAGCGGGCATAGATAAACCTTTTGAGAAACCAGCAAGTTGTTCTGAAAACGAATTCGATTTGGGGGGGCAGAAATGAACCGAGGCTGGCACACGACAACCACTCTTGTGCGAATGCGACACGTTATAAACCAGGCGCGCAACTCCTTGGCGACATCTTATCGCATGTGTTCAGGGCTCTTACAAAAAGAGACAACTCACGAAACGCAATAAGGGAAAGGTGCCACGTTTTGCAACTTCGGATTCAAGGAACACACGAGCTCCCACCACGCCGACACAATTGCAAGGAAACAAAGGCTGCGCACTCCCTCATTATACAAGGCCAGGGAACACGCCCCCGAACTCATATAAATGACCTTGCCTCCCTGCTCACACAGGAGGAAACAAATATCCCCAACTCTCGACCGACGCAGTTCATTCATGGGTAGATTTCCCGCAACGGAACTACTCACCTGCCTTCCCTAGCCACAATCTTCAACCAGCTAGCGAAAGGGCGAGACTAACCCCGCCACCAATGCAGTAACCGTCGAGTAACGCGATACCGAGTAAGGGAATGTAGCGACCACCTCTGCCCCATAGAAGCGCCCCACCAAGCGTGCGAGAAACCCCCGACGAAAGTTGGGTATCCGTGAGAGAGTAAAGCCAATCACCGGCTGCACCACCAGTGGAGAACACTAAGGAGCAACCCCCTCCCTCCTAGGCTCGGAAAGCATCTAGAGACGCACACATGACGGGGTCGAGCGCAGGTCCCCATTCCCCACAGCAGGAAACAGGCACGCCTTCCAGCACGGAGTACGGGGGACGGATGGAGGCGGACGGGCGCAGCACGCGAGAGGAAGCGAGACCTGAAAGCACCCATCCTCGGCAGACAATGTAAGAGGGGGGGGGGGGGGGGGATGGGAGGGCAAAGGGGGCGAGGCCAAGGCTGAGTAATCAGAACATGAGCTAGTGTGAGGGCAAGGCTGCGCGAAAAAACTGGGAGAGGGAGGTATGCAGCTAAGGACCAGGGGGGGGGAGGTAGATACGAAGCGAGGGAGACAGGGAGGGAGGGAGGTATGCTGTGAAGGACCAGGGGGGAAGAGGGAGATACAAGCGAGGGAGATAGGGAGGGAAGGAAGGATGCAGCGAAGGACCAGGGGGGAGGAGGGAGATAGGGAGGGAGAGAAGTATGCAGTGAAGGACCAGGGGGGAGGAGGTAGATACGAAGCGAGGGATACTGGGAGGGAGGGAGCTATGCCGCGAAGGACCGGGGAAGAGGAGGGGGATACAAGCGAGGAAGATAGGGAGGGAAGGAGGGATGCAGCGAAGGACCAGGGGGGGAAGGTAGATACGAAGCGAACGAGACGGGGAGGGAGGGAGGTATGCCACGAAGGACCAGGGAGGAGGAGGGAGATACAAGCGAGGGAGATAGGGAGGGAGGGAGGTACGCTGCGAAGGACCAGGGGGGAGGAGGGAGATACAAGCGAGGGAGATAGGGAGGGAAGGAGGCATGCAGCGAAGGACTAGGGGGGAGGAGAGAGATACAAGCGAGGGAGATAGGGAGGGAGGTATGCCACGAAGGACCAGGGGGGAGGAGGGAGATACAAGCGAGGGAGATAGGGAGGGAAGGAAAGATGCAGCGAAGGATCAGGGTGGAGGAGGGAGATAGGGAGGGAGGGAGGTATGCAGCGAAGGACCAGGGGGTAGAAGGTAGATACGAAACGAGGGATACGGGGAGGGAGGGAGGTATGCCGCGACGGACCAGGGAGGAGGAGAGAGATACAAGCGAGGGAGATAGGGAGGGAGGTATGCCACGAAGGACCAGGGGGGAGGAGGGAGATACAAGCGAGGGAGATAGGGAGGTATGCCGCGAAGGACCAGGGAGGAGGAGGGAGATACAAGCGAGGGAGATAGGGAGGGAAGGAGGTATGCAGTGAAGGACCAGGGAGGAGGAGAGAGATACAAGCGAGGGAGATAGGGAGGGAGGGAGGTATGCAGCGAAGGACCAGGGGGGAGGAGAGAGGTACAAGCGAGGGAGATAGGAAGGGAGGGAGGTATGCAGTGAAGGACCAGCAGGGAGGAGGCAGATAGGGAGGGTGGGAGGTATGCCGCTTAGGATCCGGGAGGAGGAGGGAGATACAAAGTAAGTAAGACTGGGAGGGAGGGAGGTATGCAACGAAGGACCAGGGGGAAGGAGAGAGGTACAAGCGAGGGCGATAGGGAGGGAGGTATGCCACAAAGGACCAGGGGGGAGGAGGGAGATACAAGCGAGGGAGATAGGGAGGGAAGGAGGTATGCAGCGACGGACCAAGGGGGAGGAGAGAGATACAAGCGAGGGAGATAGGGAGTGAGGTATGCCACGAAGGACCAGGGGGGGAGGAGGGAGATACAAGCGAGGGAGATAGGGAGGGAGGGAGGTATGCCGCGAAGAACCAGGGAGGAGGAGTGAGATGACAGGGAGGGAGATAGGGAGGGAAGGAGGTATGCAGCGAAGGACCAGGGGGGAGGAGAGAGATACAAGCGAGGGAGATAGGGAGGGAGGGAGGTATGCCACTAAGGACCAGGGGGGAGGAGGGGGATTGGGAGGGAGGGAGGTATGCAGCGAAGGACCAGGGGGGAGGAGAGAGGTACAAGCGAGGGAGATAGGTAGGGAGGGGAGTATGCAGCAAAGGACCAGTGGGGAGGAGGCAGATAGGGGGGGAGTGAGGTATGCAGCGAAGGACCAGGGGGGAGGAGGGAGATACGAAGCGAGGGAGACGGAGAGGGAGGGAGGTTTGCCACGAAGGACCAGGGAGGAGGAGGGAGATACAAGCGAGGGAGATAGGTAGGGAGGGAGGTATGCTGCGAAGGATCAAGGAGGAGGAGGGAGATACAAGCGAGGGAGATAGGGAGGGAAGGAGGTATGCAGCGAAGGACCAGGGGGGAGGAGAGAGATACAAGCAAGGGAGATAGGGAGGGAGGTATGCCACGAAGGACCAGGGGGGAGGAGGGAGATAGGGAGGGAAGGAGGTATGCAGCGAAGGACCAGGGGGGAGGAATGCAATTTCATTCCACCCATCTGCCCTGCCAACATTCCCCCCTACCCGCTCTCCCCTCTCCCCTTGTCCTGTCTCCCCAACCCTACACCCCCCCTTCCCGTTGATGTGGTGGCAGACTGAGTACAGTAGCCCTGCCACGGCACCAATTCCACTCACCAGCACCCCGCGACTGGCCCAAGCGACCAGCCACAAATGCAATCGTTGAGGGAACAGTCTGCTACATTGAGACAGCATGGTTCGTAGAACTGGTTGAGCGATTTGCCATGCACTGCACTGCTGGTGAGGCATGTGGTGGTACCATGTGCCTCCAATCATCTAGGAATGCATGGGGGACTCGAGGCATGCTGTAGAGGTGCTTGAAATGCAATCGCACGGAGGTGTGGTGGACATGTAACCGTGAAGTGGAGGAAAACAGAAAGGGGAAAAAGGGTCCAAAATTTCCGTGGTTGACCAAAACGGTATTGGGGGCCTACCAGATGACAGAGACGGGGTACACGACCATGTGGCAGGTCTCGTGTAACATTGGCCTGTCCATTCCAGTGAAGGAAACGTTCTACAGTTACATGCGTGGGCCTCTAGGTCTGTGGGTAAGAATAGTTAAGCAATGCGAGAAGTCGATTTCTAGAGTACAGGTAGAGATGATGTCGAGGGATCCACAGGGTTCATGGATTGGAGTGGATGGCAGATGGTCTCAATCCAGGGAGGGAGAATGGTGTACGGTGTCATTTATGGACGTGGTTACAAAAAAAGTATTGCACTGCGTTACAATCAACAAGTGGCGGCATGGAGTGTCCTCCACCGGAATGGAGAAGGAGGCCTTCCTCAAAGGGATGGTAGAGCTGATGGCGGTGGGATTTGTGGTGAAGGGTGTGATTACGGATGGAGGAAGTAACTTCCGCAAGGCAGTGGCTGAGCTCAAGCTTGAGCATCAGATGGATGTCTGACACATGGCTAGGAATCTTATCAAGGCGTTAGTGAAGGAGTTAGTGGATGCCAAAAAGGAAGCTGATATGAAGGTGAAAAATGCTTGCACTATCGATGATTTGTGGCACATCAAGAAGGTACACTTGCTGTCCTGGCTTGAGAAGAAAGGGAAGAAGGGATCCTTGTCTTTAAGCATGACAAGGGAGGTGCTAGTGAAGACGGTGTGTCATTGGCATGGATGCATCACTTACGCGAAGCGCGACCACTACGAATCGAGCTTCAAATTCCAGGAGTTGCAAAAGGTGGTGGTGCGCGTGAGAGGGAGCGATGGTGGTGGGGGTGAAATAGCTGCTGCACTGCATTCTCTGGATGACGCGGCAGGCGAGGCACGGCCGCAGAGCGCGGAGGAGGTGGCCACGGTGTCCCCTCTCGTATTTGCTGACGTGGCATCCATGTTTGCGTGGGGTCCCCACTCACAGCGTGGCATTCGCCCGTCTTCTTATGCATCGCTGCTGCTGGCACAAAGTGTGGCCGGTCGGCCGGATGAGGTAGCGGAACGAGAAGGGCAGCGCCGCAGACGGACCAATCCAGGGTAGCATGGAGGCACGAATTGCGCTTTCAGTCATTCATTGGAATAACACTATGGAGAGGGAGGTCAAACGCCACATCACACGGCTACGGCGGGTAACAAGGGTGAAGCGTGAGCGTCGGGACCGCATCCTCGGTCCCATGAATTGGCAGTGGGCAGATGACATTCTGCAGGATTGGAGGGAGTCCCGTGGCGAGGTCCTGCAATCCTTCACGGTCCAAGCTGCCCGGAGCACCATCAGCCGCCGCACGGTGAGCGGAGTCCACACTGCTTTGTGGTAGTGGGTCACTGGCGGATTGTTGTTTGAAGGTGGAATTTAGAGGGACCCAGGGGTTTTTCAGAAAGCCAGTCATTGATAAGTTATCGTTCTCTAACCCACGCCGCGCCGTTGTCCCATGCCGTCCCTTAGCCGAACAGAGGGCAGCCATGAGAAGGCCTTTTGTCACACCTCGTGTTGCGAGCACGGACCACCCCCACCCACACGTGGGCTAGTAAGGACAGCATCGGCCTTCGTACACCATGTAAGCAACCCATCCCCTAACGTTAGCAACCCATGTTTTGCTGGTGTTGTGCCTTTCTGTATGGATATGCGAATGGGAGCTGGTTTGTCTAGTGCCACATGCTTGTTAATTGCTGCAATTCTGCCTCTTTCTATGGGTGTGATCACCCATTTCCAGCTCCATGTTTTGCTACAGTGTTGCCCGCCATGTCGTCCACATTTCCCTGTCCCTTTCTCCATGCCGTCCCCATTTCCCTGTCTCTTTTCTCCATGCCATCCCCCCCATTCCCCTGCCCCCAACTTCCTGCCTCCACTCTCCCTGCCTTCAACCTTTCCCTGCCCACTTCCTCGCCTTCCACATTCGATTGCACCCATACGCTAACTTTTCTCCTGCCCCCTCCATCCTCACTGTGAGGCCTGCAGGTGGATGCATCCATGCCTCACGACCGTTTGCCGCTGTTTGGATTTATTACGTAATGGTTGTCCTCGACACTTGGCGGTTGCTTCTTGAGACATGCACACAAATCTACGTTGCTGACGTGATGAGCTCTTCCGTATATACTGTCATTCCACTGACTACTATGATAGTACTAACTACTGGTCGGGCACCTGATAGGGATGGCGTGCTATGGACACCAAGTGCGGCTTGTTCTGCTTCATAGTCTGGCTACCATTAGGTGCTCGTATCCATAGCACCACACCCCTGCGGGCATGCACCTAGTGGAGTGGGGATGTGCCGCTGCCAGTGGCCTTGACCCAATGTCGAGTACCTTTTGCATTGCCTAATAATTTATAATACAAGTTCGTGCTTTGACAATAATATGCACACTGTTATTTAGCCCCCCTTATTTTCTAGCCTACAGCAGACACCCCCATCCCTTGTTTTATCAACCACTCAGGCAAGTACCGTATCAGACGTTGACCCCCAGCAGTTGTCACCGTCACCATACACACACCGACACTGCAACATTGTCCCTGTCCCCTTTCTCCCTATCCCCCGTCCATCATGTATCGGGGTCAACCACCTCTATATGCCTCCTGATTTTCAGGAGGTGAGCCTTCAGGCAACCACTCGGCCCGTCGCGGTGGTGCTGCCAGCTCTGAGGGTGGTCGGTGCAGTACCCTTGCCACTTCGTATATCTCTGCTAGCACTGCTGCTCGGACACCTTCTGCTCCCCCAGGTACATCGGCGGCCAGGTTGCCCGGCTGTTGACGTCTGGCCATTCTGCCCATTACATGATGGACAGCTTACGCGTACGCGTTCTCGGAGGGCTGGGCCATATGGCTCCACCTGCGACCTGGAGGGCACTCCAGGGAAAACAGTGGGCGTATTGGAGTTGAATGGAAGAGATGGACCGTATGGGAGGGGGGAACATAGGGGAGGGAGGGTGAACTCTCTTACACTACTGCCCGCTCCACTCCCTATCTCCCTCTCCTCCCCATACCCCTGACCCAATCTTCCTGCCACCACTCTCCCTCCTTCCCCTTTCCCTATCCCCTCACTCCCTGCCCTCCACATTCCCCAGTCCAGCTTCTCCCTGCCATCCCCATTCCTCTGCCCATATCTCCTTATCTCCCCCATTCCCTTGCCCCCGTACTCCCTGCCCTCCACATTCCCTGCCCCTATCTCCCTGTCGTCACCATCTCCCCTGACCCAATCTTTTCTGCCACCACTCTTCCTGCCTTCCGCCTTTCCCTTTCCCCTTTCTCCCTGCCCTCCACATTTCCCTTCATTCCGCCCGCTTTCCCCTTCAATCCGCCATCTCTCCACTTCATTCCGCCTTCTCCCTCCTTCATTCCGCCATCTCTCCCCTTCATTCCGCCTTCTCCCCCTTCATTCCGCCTTCTCTTCCCTTCATTCCGCCTTCTCTCCCCTTCATCCTGCCTTCTCTCCCCTTCGTACAGCATTCTCTCCCCTTCATCCTGCCTTCTCCCCCCTTCATTCCCCCATCTCTTCCCTTCATTCCGCCTTCTCCCCCTACATTCCGCCTTCTTTCCCCTTCATCCCGCCTTCTCTCCCCTTCATTCCACATTCTCTCCCCTTCATTCCGCCTTCTCCCCCCCATTCCGCCTTCTCTCCCCTCCATTCCGCCTTCTTTCCCCTTCATTCCGCCTTCTCCCCCCTTCATTCCGCCATCTCTCCCTTCATTCCGCCTTCTCCCCCTTTATTCCGCCTTCTCTCCCCTTCATTCCGCCTTCTCTCCCCTTCATCCCGCTTCTCTCCCCTTCATCCCGCTTCTCTCCCCTTCATCGCGCCTTCTCTCCCCTTCATCCCGCCTTCTCTCCCCTTCATTCCGCCTTCTCCCCCTTCATTCCGCCTTCTCTCCCCTTCATTCCGCCTTCTCCCCCTTCATTCCGCCATCTCTCCACTTCATTCCGCCTTCTCCCCGCTTCATTCCGCCTTCTCTCCCCTTCATTCCGCCTTCGCCCCCCTTCATTCCGCCATCTCTCCCCTTCATTCCGTCTTCTCCCCCTTCATGCCGCCTTCTCTCCCCATCATTCCGCCTTCTCTCCCTTCATTCCGTCTTCTCCCCCCTTCATTCCGCCTTCTCTCCCCTTCATTCCGCCTCTCCCCCTTCATTCCGTCTTCTCTCCCCTTCATTCCGCCTTCTCCCCCGTTCATTCCGCCATCTCTCCACTTCATTCCGCCTTCTCCCCCCTTCATTCCGCCTTCTCTCCCCTTCATTCCGCCTTCGCCCCCTTCACTATAGTCTTGGAAGTACAAACTTAGCAAGAAGAGTTCGAGGTAGGGATGGTTCCCAGCCTCTACATACCCCAAGAGCCGAGGTCCAAGTTGGTGGTACACCACCACAGATTCCCCAACCATGAGGAGACTCGAAACAAACCCAACAAGGGGCTACACGAAGTGAAATGTAACACTACTTGAAGTAGCATTACTATATTCACTATTTTAATATTTGTCCACGTCCCTTGGGCTTGAAATCTTGAGCTCTTGGTCTTGGTTCAGCAAGATCAATTCTTCTTGAGATGATGGGGTCTTGCTGCACACACCTGCGATGCGATGGACACTTCACACTCGACAAAATAGAAAAAAACACATGCGACACGCAAACAACGACTTGACATGCGAGTTGTAAAAACTCGCTAATGTCTTGATCGACACAAACCACATTGTGATACACCATTCAAACACACACACAAGCACTAGATAGCAATGACATAGACTCACAAGTCATTCCATGCCATGCATGCACACACACAAACAAGGACGACAAGCTGAGTGCAAGCCATAGGGTTGCACCAACAAACTCCCCCTCGGATTATTGGCCTTAGAATCTGCTCCCCTTAGTTCAGAACCATCCCAGCAAGCTTGCAACACTTCCAATGCTGCTACTCAAGCAGCCTTTTGGTCATCATATCAGCAGGCTGCGTCGTCGTCTTCACGTAGTGCAACTCCACTTCACCCGCGGTTACCATGCTCCTCACCCAATGCCACTTCACCTTCATGTGCTTGGTAAGGCCATGAAGAACCGGGTTCTTAGCCAATGCAATAGCACCCTGGCTATCACAGTAAAGTGGGGTAGGTCCTTGCTGCTCCTCCCCAATTCAGCTAGCAAACGCCGCTGCCACACAACCTCCCTTACGGCACGGAAGAGTGCCATGTACTCGGACTCCACCGAGCTCAATGCTTGGTCCACTTGCTCCTTGCTCTCCCAAGCTGTTGGGCCTCCACCAACATAGCAGATGAAGCCTCCCACACTTATCATATCCTCCGCTTCTGATGCCCAAGATGCATCAGAGAAGGCGGTGAGAAAGAGCCTCCCGGGCTCGACTCCATCCGCCCCTTTTTGACGCCTTTGTGCCGCGCGGAGTATTCCAGTCTAACAGTTGCTGTTTGGCCAAGGTACTTGGCCACTCTCTCTCCAGCTGCTACCTGCTCTTCATTAGGGGATTTGATAACCCTAGCCAGCTGCCTAATAGCAAAGGCTGCATCCGGCCTTGTGTGAACGGCCGCAT